>JAUELF010258088.1:0-20730 GCA_031471495.1 Clinocardium nuttallii
AAACCCTAACTAGATAACCAGTTAATATTGTACAAAACACTAACTGGTTATCTTACGGCAGTAATATGCCACCATACTAACTGAAACACTGTTGAAAAAACAAAACGGCATAACTCTTTAAACAAGGATTTAAAAACGAATCAATTGTTTCCATGACCTGACAAATACATGAAAACCCGTTTCTAGCGAATTGAAGACTTATTGCCGTTCAACTAGTTTGGCGTTGAGACTTCAAGTAACTAGTAATCGTGTTAAAATATGTGTCCGAGGACACTGCCACCTTGACAGCAATGAACGGGATCTCAAAGACCTCTGGCTGACCACTCACATGAGGCGGAATCCTCGAAGGTAGTAAAACACAGTTTCGTTTTGTGTAACCGCTGTTATTGATCTTGTTTATTTACAGAAGTTGTTACAAGACGGGATTTGTGCAGAAGACTATGAGGCCTGTAAATCGTTTTATGATGATAACAGCACAGTCATGTAAGGAAAACTATTTATTTTCATAATATTGACGCGAATGTTTAAAACATAATGGGAAAAGTATATTACTTATTTCTCCTTTCACAACAATACTCTTCAACTATTGATGGAAACAAAGCGCATCGTTTTGATCGACCGACGTTTATTATTCTGTTAACGACCAAAATACAAACATGAGTAAAAGCCGGTTAACGTGGAAGTTACATACCTTGTCTTTATAAATTAGAATACACGGTTTTTTTTTAAATAGCATACCAGGCCGCTCATATGAAACGAAGGACCCCATTTGATACGATTACAACATTTAATATATAAAATTAGTATACAAGAGCATATCGCCATAGTCATTTAAACACGAAAATCAAGTCAGTATGTCTTCACATAAAGCTTACTATTTGTCAAAAGACTGTCAGATTGATCATATACATAGTTACAAACGTACTATGAGTACGCTTACCGATTATATATTCAGGGTTAATAAAAGGACGTTTAGACGAGGAAATTAGCGGCGCTCTTCACAATCATATATCTAAAAGGTAAAATAAGTAGTATGCAGCTAGTGTTGAAATGGATAGGCAGCATAGTTGTAATTACAATTCGTTAATAGACATGTTTGCTTAATTTATATATCGTTTTATTGTTTCAATCAGTTTGTGGTATCTGTACAGAGAACCATTTTTAAAATATAAACTGTGAGGGCCACGCAATTTTACGTTTTGCGTATTATGTCCTACTTAAGGCAACATAATATAAAGTCGACGACTTTCAAGTAAACAAAAAATGATTAATTTTTCTTTAACTACTTCTAGTTTCAAATTCGAGCTAATTTGAGCTTAATCTAATTCTGCTTAACTGGTTTCTCATATCACCATTTGGAATCTTTTAAAAAAAGACTTCAAAGCAAAATTAGGTTTTGAATTTACAAAAGTATAATGATTTAGAAGAATTATTTATATAACACGACCAACATCTTGTATACACTGATATGTAAATATGCTAGTTAACGAAAACAAAACATGTAATGAATAAATAGGAATATTCTTTTTTTGTTGTTACAGCAATAACTTTCTAAAGTTACATATATATTATGAAGATTTGAACTACGAAGAAATAAAAGAAGAACCAGATATTGAGGTAAGTCAATGTTATTCTTGGAGAACAAAGCAAATGGTCAAAAATACAATAACTCCAACCTTAGGCCCCGTTCTAAATAAATGTTTAGACTATTAATTGAAACGGGATACCTCAATCAAAGCTTTTTCTGTTGTTGGTGGCTCTATTCTAGAAATCCGCCCTGGTAGGATAGAATGGTGAGGCTTGAGGTTTGACAGGCGTTAGACCGGGTGGTCTGGGTTCGTTGGCGATGTGCAGGCACAGTCCCTAGCCTGCTGAGTGATAAGTCACTGAGTGATCATGAATAAATGATCTGTCTCCTTCGGCCAGCTTAATAACAAATGTCTTGGACGAGATTAATAACATTTACAAAATGACAACGAAAGTCAGATTCTTTTTATCACAACGAAACATTTAAAAAGAAAATCGGGTTTTCGCGGTCATAAAATAATCGTAACATGTAATACTTAATAAACTGTTAACTAACCACAGCTGTCTCTCCTGAAATATTCGTTGTTGGCTACTCAGACATTTCATTTACCAAATTACCAAATTACCTGTTGGACTAAAGCTTTAGTGGTCCTATTTTAATATGGATGTGTCGACTGTGTGGTAAGTGATTTCACGATTACTCAGCAACGAGCACAACGAGTGATGGAAAGGGTATTTATTGTCGACGACAGTGATTCAATAAGGTGGTGAACGCATCGGTGGTGTATGGGTAGAGCGTCCGCCTCGAGTGCGGAAAGTTCGATCCCAAATCGGGTCATATCAAAGGGTAAAAATGGTAGTAGTTGTTGCCATTTTTGGCGCTCAAAGTTGCGGGATAAGCATGTCGACTGATGTTAGGATACTATGATGGATCAGTAGTACTGGTAACTAACACAGGGACGCGATGGTATAATTAAAATATCGCTGAAACCGGGGTAAAACACAAACAACTAAACATTTAAATTAATGAATAAGGGGGTTGATAGTTCGAATTTCGGATTAGCAAAGTGGTTTTTTTCCACGATTTAAAAGAAAAGTCCATATGTAAAGAAACCAGTTGCAATCGAAGATTGTTGTATTGAACATTAGTGCAGAATGTCTATGAATTTGTGGGAACTTGTCTGATTTGTCCTACAGTGTTGATTGTTATCACCACAATCTCAACACATCGATCTTATTTTGAAATCTGAAATGGAAATGCTTTTTTAAATTCATAAAAATTGAATAAAATTGCATTTGTTTTTCTTCACGACTGAACCTGCATGGATTTTTTTTCTAATTGAATGTATTATAATTATTCCATAAACGAGACGAAACGCCCTCTCTTTGGTAATAATCGGTGAAAAACAATATTAATATTTCCAGATCGCCCAGATATTATCAGATGTAGGTGGCGCTGTTGGATTATGGATCGGTCTTTCTGTGATGAGCTTTTGTGAAGTCATACAGCTGATTATTGAACTTATTAAATTGACACCCAACAAAATTAGAGACAATGTAAGAGAAAACAGACGAAAAAATCTAAAAAGGAAAGCAAACAACGATGCAGAATCGCCTAGACAGTTCAGTACTTTTGGTGCAAGATTTGGACAGCAAAACGAAAACGGAGTTTCGTTTCCGAAACGACAATTTGGGAACGATAACCGTTCATTTGAAACGTCTGAAGTTAGAACAAGATCAGAACATCAAAATAATTATTCAAACAACTCGAAAGTTGGGAAAAGGATTCGTTACTACGTCATATAAAAACATTTTAAACAACATTCTGTTTTGATTGTCTTTCACATGTATTTTGAACTAACGCAAATGTCCTACGTGAAAGCACATATTGTGCTTGTATTATGTTTTATGCCGCTTTTAATAATGTGTCAATTATATCACGGCGTTTTCTTTGTAATTTTCCATTAATTAATCTTCTTAATAGATACACAAACACACATACATATGTATATATTGTGTATACTTTGATCTTGCTCTATGTTAGAAAAAAAGATGCAGTTTCTGTTGATATTTCACGCAGTAATATTGTACTCAGAACCGTTTTAACGTTGTGCTACTTGCGCTCCAATTCAACTTTTCTGTATTTAATACCAGCTTATAATGTTTACATCGTTTCACCGGTACACATATCACAATCAGCACGGATACAACAAGCCAATTAGGTATATCAGTAGCGCTCGCTATGTGTAAATAGAAACGTTTTTTTCAAACGTAATGTTGTGACGTGTAGATAAATGACATCATTGTTTGTGTACTCGTTGCTTATTTTGACATATAGTGCATCGAAATTGCAATATCTAAGGGGTATTTTAAAGACCCCCATGCTTTAACCTCTCAATAAGGGCAAATATATCCCACGTATGGCTATGTTTTTAAGTATGTATATTATATAAATACAATATGAAATTGAGAAGTGATTATTTTACCTAGATTTACATATTTATTTCGTAAGGACAATATCTGCGTCACTCATCAGATACATAGTATATAGTGATATTTCGGATTAGTATACGCACCAATGTGATCATGTAAACGCGTGGTTGGTTGTATACACACATTATTTACTGGGAGTTCATATAATGATAACTGGTCACAAAATGTCAATCAGAGATTATAACTGTCTATTTATCAAGTTTAAAATTGCGCAATAAGTGTTTATCCCTATGTATAGAGTTAGTGATTCCAATGGAGACAAAAAAACACCAGCAAGAGACCGTAGACAAATTGCTCAACATCAGTCATCACACAAACCAGGGCATAGAGGCAAATTGAACGTAAGTGACATAATTAATGAAGCAAATTCAGTATTATATGACGACAACGCTACAATATGTGGAATAAGGGATACCCTAGATACACCCGATATACAAAATGGACAAGGGTCAAGTACGGACCCAAGCCCAAGTAAACATCATAGTACTGAAGCATGGACTAACAAGAAACCGCTGAAGGCGATAAGGCCTGATTGTTTGGCAATTTGACCTTGAAAATCGACAAACCATGGTCAAGGTCAAAGTAACCATATAAATTGATAGAACGTGTTACTGGTTACCTTCAGGCAAAGTTTCAAGTTTGTAACCCTTTCCAGTGCTTAAATTTTGCCTCAACCAGAAAGTTTAACCAAAATGCTGACGGACAGACGGACATCGCCGATCTATAGACCGGAATATTTCAAGCAAAATCTGGCCAATAAAAACATTTGTAAAGACTCTAGTAAAAACATCAATCCGACATCAATCAAAGTGTTCCAAATAGACCAAGTTCAAGGTCAGCAAAACATAAACATAAACATAAACAAATCAAATCAACCCAGGGAAAACATATCCTCCAAATCAAAGACAATCAACAGTGGGGCGTCAAATACGAACCCCGGTAAACATAATGGGACCGATTACAACAAAGGGCAACCAGGCATCCAAGATGTCTTGGCCGCTATATCGCTATGCTATAGCTACAAGTAACAGATGTTGAAGAACGACCTTAAGTAGATAATCTAGACAAAGATATCAAAGGTCTGTGGGAACACATACATGATACTGAGAAAAAAGCACAAGAAAGGGTAACAAGTTTAGAGGAAAAGGTAGATGTGTCCGTGTCTATGTCCGCAGGCTTAAGAGCGCAGATGATATCGATCATGTTCAAAGGGAAAATGAACTATTGAACGATTACCTACAATCACAGAGCATGAGAACTTATTTTTGAAATATATCCCTGAAAGTCTCAACGCGAATTCTAGCGATACAGAACTGAAGCTCAGATATTTCCTGAAAACTAAATAAGAAATAGCAGAAGATATAGTAATGAACATGAAACTGGACGTATAATGGAACCTTCAAACAACCCTACTACAGATACAGGAGAAAGGGTGAACATAAAACAAATATGGATAGTGTGTAAATTGAGCAAGTTTCGAGATCACGAAGCCGTTCGTAAAATAAGTGTAAAGTTAAAGGGTACAGATCTTTTCATTACAGAACAATTTCCACCTGAAATAAAGCAGATCCGAAAACAACGAAAATGAAAGAAGCTAGAAACAAGATTCAAACCGCATGGATTAGTTACGACACTTTAAACATTAACGGAACACCAGTAAAAACGGACCAGGGGTTGTTGGGTGAAAACGGACTAGGGATTGTTGGCGTGAAAACGGACTAGGGATTGTTGGGGTGAAAACGGACTAGGGATTGTTGGGGGTGAAAACGGACTAGGGATTGTTGGGGGTGAAAACGGACTAGGCATTGTTGGGGTGAAAACGGACTAGGAATTGTTGGGGGTGAACTAAAGTGCTTAGTGTGTATTTGTCATGGGTTAACCTGCAACAAACGTTCTGATGAAGATTTTCACAAATTGATAACAAAAAATCATATTATCATTTTGACTGAGTGAGTAAGGACAGTAATTTGAACCTAGATGGATACACATGTTTTAATCTGTTTAGAAAATGTAGACACAAACAAGCTTAACGTAACAGCGGGGGTATAGTAATATATTGTAGAGACGATATTAGCAGAGGGGTTACAATTGTTAAAAATGTCCATAATTCATTGGTTTGGATAAAAGTTGACAAATATTCTTTTCTAAATATCAGAAGATGTATTTCTTTGTGCCGTGTACATATGGCCCGAAAATTCGCCGATGGTAAATTTGTTTGATTACGATCTTTTTGAAAAGTTACACAATGATATAGCATATTTTGAAAACAAGGGGAAACTATTCTATCTTGCGACTTTACTGCATGTAAAAATGATTTCATTGTATGCGATTGTACTTTTGAAACCGATAGCAACGAGAATGTCCCTGACAAACCATTAATGAGATATTCCCAAGATAAGGACAGTAACTCTTATGGGAATAAATTGATAGAATTATGTAAGACACATTGCGCATTGTGAATGGACGGTTCGTTAGTTACTTCTTTTTACCAATATAATTACGAATGTAGCAGATCCTCTTTTTAAGAAAATTTCACGTATATCAAATTGTTTCGATTACCGATACAAACAGTTAGACACGAAATGGTTTGATAATGAGGTAGATCTGCTCGCCACAACTATCACACTGTTTTACGTAATTATAACTTATAACATGGATAAATCAGCTACGAACCACCAGTTATTAATTAAGTAACATAGAACTTATAAGGACTTGGTGAGGGAAATACAGCAAATCTGCAGCTTTCGAAATTTAAAAAGAAAAGTAACCCTCACCAATTCTGGAGATTTTTTAAATCTCAAACAAAACCTTTTGATCGCAACATTTTAACGTATTTTACCAGCGTGTTTCAAACAGACGTATCGTCTACAAGAAATACATTGGCTAAAGACGTGTGTGGTTCCAACGATTTTATCAATTTAGCCCCTTCATATGAGGAATTGGATCGTATAATTACTTACACGGAGGTACTCATTTGTATTAAGTCATTAAAGCGTAACAAATCATGTGGAAGGGATGGACGTCGTAACGAGTATTTGTTAGAGTCATGTGACATACTAGCGGGCCATATTATAGAGTAGATGGTAAACTTTTGCGTATCATTCGTTCGATGTATGTGTCTGTTTAATCGTGCGTGCGGCACTGTAACGAATACTTGGAGTACTTTGATATATACAATGTAGTGGTGGGGGTCTTATATAAGAGGAGACAATTTCACCAATATTTTACCTCATTAACTAATTTAAACCAGTACTGCGATAACTGTAGCAGACAAGACCAATATCTTGGTTTTTAGAAAACGTGGTAAATGAATAACCAGTGGGTATACGCAGACATGTTAATTGTAATAGGCAACTCTTTAATAACCAAGGCTTAACTTTTAATTTCACGGGTTCTTTCACACTGAATAACCAGATGTTGTACGGGAAAGGTCTTAAAGCTATATGAATGTTTTACTTTCAAATCTTAAACGATATAACACATCTCCAAAAGTAGCGCTACAGTTATGTATTGCTTTTGTTACCCCTATATTCTATTATGGTTGCGATGTATTTACAAATGTAAACAATCTGGAAATACTACACTTAAAATTTTGTAAAACGATTATTGGAGTAAGACAGTCTACATCTAATACGGCAGTGTACGGGAAGTATTTATAATATTAATCGCTATGTAAGACTTTTAAAATATTGGTTT
Source organism: Clinocardium nuttallii (assembly GCA_031471495.1). Classification (NCBI taxonomy): domain Eukaryota; kingdom Metazoa; phylum Mollusca; class Bivalvia; order Cardiida; family Cardiidae; genus Clinocardium; species Clinocardium nuttallii. The sequence goes on from JAUELF010258088.1 coordinate 7,717, forward strand.
AAGCATAAAAATACTGATAATCTTATATTATCGTTAATTGCTCAAAGAAATAATTGGTTGACTAAATTACGCAATAGTTTATGTAGCCGTGGTTTTGCTTACGTTTGGGACAATCCGTGCTCAGTAAACGCTTAACGTTTTACTAATATATTTAAATAAAGGTTAATCGACGAATCTTTACAAAAGATGGTATCATGATATTGAGAATGGCGTGCACTTAATACAGTATATATATGCATCTAAATCCGGTGTTGTTCTTGAAAACTATCTTAATTGATGTATTAGTAGAAATGTGTGCGTCGGTCTCACAATAATTCGAACATCAGTACATAAGTTACGAATAGATACCGGTAGGTTTGTAGGTGAAAGTGTAGATCGTCATGTACGTGTATGCACGTACTGTCACATGGGCGAAATAGAAGATGAATTTCAGTTCATCCTACAATGTCCATACCATTTAGATCTTATATTCAAATTGTAAAAAAGAAATATTGGAGTTGAGCTTTTAGAAATCAATAATAGAGCTGACCTTATCAACATTTGTAAATTTATTACATTTTCCTTTCATATACGCAACAATGATGTGATTTAATATACTAGTATATATATTTTATGTATTGTATGTATGTTGATATGTTTAATTATCTTTCTTTAACAAACTATACACTAGGGTCAAGGATGAAATATAGATACGCATGTACATGGTGTACTTTTGTTTCTGTACGTCTTTGACAATGTTTGGATATGATAATATGTGGCAGCATGCGTATGTGTATGTACATACATTTATATGGGATTCTATATGAATTTTATTTCATATTCATCTGCATGGTATCGTCGCCTATTCAATTCAATTTTACAGTTTCTTATATGACTAAAGCAGTTTGTCCTCCAAAAATTATATTGAAACCATTCTTTCCTTCATACACATATATAATTTGTTCTTGTATATTTGTAAATGAACATAAACTTTGTAAAGTTTGAGTCAATAAAATATATTCCGATTCTGATTCTGATTCTGTAATACTACTATCGGTGTCCCTCATGTGTTTGTTTTTGTTCAACTGGAAGAAATATTGAAATTGAGGAGAAAAGAGTATACACGCATTGTAATTGTAATTCAAGATTTGAAGTTGGTCTATATACATTCAGCATAGGGTTTTTTAACATTGAGTTTACTTGTTATTCATAATTATTAAAAACAGTAACCTTGTGTGCAGTGCTGATACATAATATATAGAATATTACAGAATGAAACGAATCGCAAAGTATCATATACTTACGCAATAAAACTAACATGGAGCGCGAAACACAACTGTTATTACTAATTGAAATGGAATATACGGGATATTTGTTTAATACAAGAATATCATGAGTATTATATATGTCAAACACTTACCTGATTTATACACGTTTCCATAATGATCTTTACAATCTGAAATAATGAATGAGATAAAGACATTGAAAACATGTGAAAATGGTTAAAAAAAAACATCTTTCATATCATGTTAAATCTGGTTGAGACAAGTAAAGGCGAAAAGTTACATTCAACACTAACAAACATGAGTTGAGCACAACGCTTAAAACGAAGATATTTTTTAATCGATTTTGATATTTCATAAATGTATTGTTTGGTGTTTGTGGATGACGTAACAAACTGATCAGGTGCTGTTGTATATTTTGAAAATCTATAAAATAGCATTGACGCTTTTGTACATAAACAAAGACGGTAATTAATTTTAAAAAGTATTTTATTGTTTTAAGAAATGGTAGTCTCTTACGACAGTGTGATAAATTGATGATCAGTTTACGTTTAAATCTAACGAAACTTGTATTAAAGTTGTTTTCAGCAAACCAACGACTTTCATATTGTATTATGTCACTTTTGTCTAAAGATGTGTTTAGATATATGCTGCAAGCTATTACCGCCCCTTGCTTATTCGTGCGACAATTCTACTTATCATCCGCGGAATTCCAATAATGTACGACACTTTTGCGATGTTGTTTTTAGCTTATAACTAGTGAAATATATTGTGTATTAATAAGCCTATTTAATTAACAAATGTTCAACCTCTTGCTTTTTATCAAGATTTGGTCTTTCCAACACCGGAATACACTGCACTTAAATTTCTGTTGATTTGAAAATCTTGGTAACGACCAAGTCGAATATAAGATAATATTTATATTGATAGACAGTGTTTTACACTGACCTTATTTCCTTTGAGAGAATTAAAATACACATATTGGTGGTAAAATGACGCAAACGCCATTCTTTTGAGGCTCATAATTCATGAATGTTGCTTAAATTCAACGTGTGCGGACAAGTTTATACACAACAATCTTGAAAGGTAAATTAGAAAATGAGTCAGCTTATATATTGATAGTTTCTTACACGCAAATGTACTTTGATGCATATTCATTAGTGATCTTTTGAAAGCACTGTGTTAAAACGAAAATTTGCTAAAAAAGAGAATATGAAGCAAAAATAAAACGTCTTAATTCCAATAACTACGAAGTAAATGTCTTATATTTTATGAGTTATTACGAAATCTCAAATATCCTGGGAAAACAAACCAGGTACTCGGGTAGGAAATTCGCCTTGCCCCAAGTGCAATCCCCTCTGAATCCCCGACCCTACCCGATCGGTCACGGATGATTCAGGATGATTGTTTGAGGCTATTGCTGGATATGTGGTGTCTTTTATTGAACCTCCAAAGGTCGATGCACGTGTGGCATGACCCCTAATAACACATACACTACACTACGGTGGCTAAACAATATAACCCTCTACATGTATAAACAACTATTGTGATAACGCTTTAATGGTATTGAAAGAAAAACGCGATTGCTTGCATTATCAATTAGTAAACAAACAGTGGGGAGCAATCTGGTGTGAAATATCTTTTTTATCAAAATCAAATTTTGAAGAGAATCGTACTTTTCACTTCTAACACTTTGAGTGCAATACATCTGAGTTTTATACTGAAGATTACCGATTGTATTATTTATAAATATAATTCGCGTTTGCTTGATTATCAAAACATGAAAATAATCATTTGATCGTATTTAGGCGTGAAGTGACAACCCTTTCATAACTCACTGTGAAGTGGTGCATGAGAACATTTCGATGAATTTGTTTGTACAATCGTACAATATATAGTTTTCAACCGTTTCAACCCTTCATAACTCACTGTGATGTGGTGCATGAGAACATTTCGATACACTTATTCCTACAATCGTACAACATATAGTTTTCAACCTTTTCATAACTCACTGTGAAGTGGTGCATGAGATCATTTCGATACACTTATTTATACAATCGTACAACCTATAGTTTTCAACCCCTTCATAACTCACTGTGAAGTGGTGCATGTGAACATTTCGATACACTTATTCCTACAATCGTACAACATAGAGTGTTCAACCCCTTCATAACTCACTGTGAAGTGGTGCATGTGAACATTTCGATATACTTATTTATACAATCGTACAACATATATTTGTTAATTTATGCTAAATGATATCTTGTAATAATGCAACCATAATTTAAATCTGATTATATATCGGTGTTTGTTTATAAACAACGGAAACAATATGTGTGCCATACGATTGTAACACTACTATACCTTTGCATACAGGACAACACTCGTTGTCTGGTATAACGTAGTGTTTACACTGGGGCGCTGGGCATCCGGGTAATTCACACACAATCCCATTTTCCCTACACGTGCACACATCACAACGTTTATAATATGGGACTATATCGTCTGAAATGAAGGACATATTTACTAGTATACGTGCACATTAAAACAGTTAGCTGTTGTGGTTAAAGTTGAGGTGGTGTTATGGTTTCGAATTCACATTTTGCCTACGTTCAAATATCATCCGATTGATGAGGGATGACGAAACATACCAGTTATGATGTACATCATTTATCTCATATACGTTCTCTCAAAAGTCAATGTTTAAAGGACGCATATGCCCCGCAAGGAAATGTATGTGAAATATTGGTGAGAGAAAATATCGTGATATTACGAGAATAAGGTTGTCAAATCATGATCAATAGAGTGGTTCAATGGGCACATTTCATTAAATCGTTTTACCTTTTGTTTAACATCGTCTGCATCTATAATGTGTCACACATACTGAAATGTCTTAATTCTTACCAAAAACCTTTTTTTAATCTGCTCTAACTAGATTAATTAGATAAAATGCAAAATAAATATGATGAAATGTTTACAGATATTGACTTAAGTGTAAAAACCTTTTGTTTTAAGTTAAGTGTGATACACGCTTTGGGAGGAGAGAGGGCGGTAAACAGACATCGTTTGCATTTGTCATATAGTATTGCTATAATTGAGTTTCGTCAAACCAAATGTGATATTTGGAGGTCGTGGAATTAATACCAAATTCGATGAAATTGCGCCAATAATTCTCTAGTAGCTTCCATTTTGCTTGTATGACTTAACGATGCTCAGGAAAGATTCCAGTCAGACTACGCGGATGCGCATGCCCCTCTAGATATTCGCTGGTTTGTATGCCCGAAAGTCGGATTTGATTTGAAAACATTTTTGAAATAAACTAAGGATACAAATCGTAGGAACTTAGAGTCGTTTAAAATCAATATGTTTTCAATTTGATGGAAGAAAACATGATATAGTAACACTTATGCAGAGTGTCACTCCTGCTTATTGAATAGAGGACATGGGAGTTCTGTTTACATCATCCTGCGTATATATTCAACTATAGCTCTAGTAGTATTGATGACGAAGAAGTGTATGTGGTTGTTTCTCGCTCTCATTCAATTTCAGACTACAACACAATAAGAGTTTTAACCAACTTAGAATCATATAAAGTAGTTTGACATATCCTAATGATTTTAATCTTAATATTTGGAGAAAAGTATATTGGACATACTGAAGACAAAATTATTATTATTACTTACCGACTTCGTAACGCTGACCGTTAAACAAGCAAACTGTGAACATAAAATGGATAAAAACAGTATGCGTAGCGGGAGGGTTGTACTTGAGTAAGAACTGAGTACTTCTTAAATTACCCATGAGTACTTTCTTAGTACATATATTTTATAAATTAGTATTATATTGTATAATACTGTCTAAATGTAGACAATGACGGGGATATGTTATTCAAATTTAGCTCTCACATTTCCGACTGTTCTGTCAGGATTTTCATAGAATTTAAGAACAGTTAATTTTGACATGACTGATACATACAAGTACATGTTAACAAATGAAACTACAAAGTCTTCTGCAAATGAGGATTATGGCATCTGCGCAATGTATCGACAAGACCAGCCTGCGTTGTCTGCGCCGACTGATCCGGGCAGACACATTCCGTCTCCGAGGGATAGAGGATAAGAGAAATAATTCCTGAAACAGAAAATCCAAAAGAGGCGAAAAGTGTCTGTCTGGATTAGCCTGCACGGCCTATTTAGACAGATCAGTGTCGATACTTTACGCAGAGCCCACCATGCTTGTCTTCTCGCGAAGCGGCTTAAACATTGAACAAGTTACTCTGTTAGCTTGTTGAAGCTTAAACACAATCTAAAGTTTGACGTTTATTCATCTATTTGTGAAAAAGAATAGCCTGCTTGTAGTTTATTGATATGAGCCCATTTCTATTATGCAATGTATTCAGGTAAATTGATGTGATATCACCTCTGCTACTCTATAAAGTAATGAACGTTGTGGAAAAATAAATATAGCTTGTTTGAGCTACATTTATATTCCGCAAGGTCATACGCTATGGTCTTTTATCAAAATATTATATTATAAAACCAATCAGGAAATATGGACACACCGAATAAGACGATACATGAATAGAACATGGAATTACCTGGACATTCCCTCACAACAACTATTAAAAGTTTGCCGTTAATTATTAAACATAATCTAAAGTTTGACGTTTATTCAACTATTTGTGAAAATGAAATTTCTGCTTGTAGTTTATTGATATTAGCCAAATTCTATTAGGTATTGTGTACAGGTAATTTAAGGTGGTATCACCTCGGTTACTCTATGAACTTTTAAGAACGTTGTTAAGGTACTGTTATATTCCACAAGGTCATTCTATGGTCTATTTACTGACAGCTAACAAAGAAATAGGGACACACCAAATAAGAAAATACATGAATAGGAAATGAAATTACCTGGACATTCCTCACAACAATTTCCGTCTGTCTTGATAGGTTTCTTGCAGGTAAGATTGTTTGGACATGGTTTTGGCTCACAAATAATTGACCCGTTGCTATGACACTTACAATTCTCGCATTTATCATAACTCTCTACTGGGGAATCTGGATGTATAAATGTGTCAAGTATTACGCGAGTCTTTTATAAACGCTTTAAAAAAAACCTCAAGTTTTGTAACAAGATTCTTGAAACTATAATATATAAGGAATATTACGTTGGTGCAATCAATTTGTTATTGGGGAAACACTTTTGTAATCTTGAAATGAAAAGGTTGAAGTGCGGATGAATATTTACTACAATACTTATGCCACGCCCCTAGAAAGTATGCTAATACATAGGTCCCGCCCAATATATAACATAATCAAATTAATTTATATTGTTTTCCTAAATAGTACTGGATGTCTGCATGTATTACTACGTTGCGCAGATTCAAAACGAGAACCTCGCTGGAAGTATTCCGCGCACTGTCTGGTGTCACAATCTTGTATTTACATACGGAATTTGAATCCGTCGTGTCTGAACTGCACCTGTCAATCTGCATGTATTTCCATCGCAAAATATACAGGCATATAATAAAGAACTATTTATTTAAATTAAGTTATCAATATTTAAAACATTCAATTTTAAACAAATTTATAAAACAACCTCACTCTGGGAAGTTATGTTGATATCATGTTTTGTCTATTCAGAGATCAATATATGTATTTATTATTTTGTTGGTAAACAATAACAAACGAGAGGGTTGTACTATATTATGTTACCTTTTTTAATGCTAATTTCGGTGGACATAATGAGATACGTTTAAAAGCTAACAGTGAATTATATCTTGCTCGTTATAACGCTGATAGCAATTATCACCGAATGTGTTTTGCTCCAGATAACGCTGACAGCACTAACCAATGATGGCAGATTGCCTTTCATATGCGCAACAATGATGTGATTTAATATATATATATATGTAGTGTATGTATGTTAATATGTTAAATTATCTTCCTTTAACAAACTATACACTAGGGTCAACGATGAATTATAAATATGCATGTACATGGTATACTTTTGTTTCTGTACGTGTTTCACAATGTTTAGATATGATAATATGTGGCAGCATGCGTATGTGTATGTACATAAATTTATATGGGATTATATATGAATTGTACTTCATATTCATCTGCATGGTATTGTTGGCTAATCAATTCATTTTTACAGTTACTTATATGACAAAAGCAGTTTGTCCTCAAACAATTATATTGAAACCATTCTTACCTTGATACACATATATATATTAGTTCTTGTATATTTGTAAATGATCATAAACTTTGTAAGGTTTGAGTCGATATAATATATTCTGATTCTGATTCTCTAATACTATTAACGGTGTCCCTCGTGTGTGTGTTTTTGTTCAAACTGTATAACTTTGAATCGAGCAAAGTAACACAAAAACAATCTTAACTTTCAACAATGATAAAATTCAATATTGAAATACAACGTAATATACTTTCAATCCTTCAGATGTTGCGTTTTGTTATCAGATCTTTTCAAGTCAGCCAATCGAATTAGTGTTGTATTGCTCAGAGCCTATATCTAAAGAGCTAAGACCGATTCGATCCCCAGTCGATATACGTTTTAAATGGTAGCGGTGAATTCCCTCCGTATCTTGCTGACAGCATTAATCAACGAATGTGTCTTGCTCGTTATAACGCTGACAGCATTCATCACTGAATGTGTATTGCTCGTTATAACGCTGACAACATTCATCACTGAATGTGTCCTGCTCGTTATAACGCTGACATCATTATTCGAACGTGTCTTGATCATTATAACTCTGACAGCATTAAACACTGGGGGCAGATATCATTTGCATTTGTTATATTATATGCTCATAATTGAGTTTTGTCAAACCAAATGTGATATTTGGAGGTCGTGGAATTAATACCAAATTCGATTAAATTGTACATTTTCAATATTATCTCTTTGCCACAATCATTTTCTAGTAGCTTACAGTTTGCTTGTATGACTTAACGATGACCAGGAACAATTATAGTCAGCGCATGCCCATCTATATATTCACTGGTATGTATGCCCGAAATTCGGAGTTGATTTGAAAACATTTTTGAAATAAACTTATGATACAATTCGTAGGAACTTTACGTCATTTAAAATTAATATGATTTCAATTTTAATAAAACATGATATAGTAACAATTGTGCAGAGTGTCCCTTCTGTTAATTGAATATAGGACACGGGAGTTGTGTTAACATATTCCTGTGTACACATTCACACATACCACGTGTCTTTGACGTAACAAATGCTACGACGTAATTACCAATTCTTACCTATTATCAAGAGCAATTATTCTGTCTGATGATGCAAATATGACACACTGATTCAACTATAGTTCTAGTACATGCTCTCCTACAATTTCAAACCATTACACACATAGATCGGGTGAACATACTAGGAATAACAAGTTGTATATCTTTAACCAATTTAGAATAGTATCATGTAGTGTGACACCTCCTTACGTTTTTAATCTTATTATTTAGAAGAAAATATATGAAATATATTCCAGAGACAATTATTATTAATACTTACCGACGTCGTAGCCACGACCATATTCATCGTAGCAGCCTGTGAACAGAAAATTGATAATTTATGAATATGCTGCGAGATATTTATATATAAATCATATGACCAAGTTTATATCGCTAATGACTGAACATATATCTATGTTCACATTTGCGTAGTCTGGTCGGGTTTTCATTTAACCAGATCGCAACAATTGTTTGGTTTAACTTAATAATATTAATCATTAATTTCGCAAAGTTACGTTGTCCTTTTCTACTATAGTCCAATATGAAGTCTCTTTCGAGTCTTGTTTTGTAATGACTTGTTTGGACGAAACTTTTATCTCGGTCTGTTTAAAATATGTTATTCAGACTTTCCAGTTTAACCTTACATACCTATTGCCTTATCATAGTATTTAATGTGTTATAGGTCAAATTATACCAACAAATACATTCGCGGATAGTCTTTTCGTGAATTTGCGATTTATGTACTTGTCTTTAACTGCCTTTGGCATCTAAAGTTTTTGAAAAAGGTTCAAAAAGCACGTGTTATGCTCCGAAAGTCTTAGGTGCAGAGTTAGATAAAGAATATTTGAAATGCATAAGTCACCTTTCTTAAGCTGAACCTTATAACTCGTTACGTTATATCTAAATGTTATAAATGTTCAGTTTGTATGTTACAAACGAGTGGGCAAATGTTCAGTTTGTATGTTACGAAAGAGTGCGCAAATGTTCAGTTTGTATGTTACGAAAGAGTGGGCAAATGTTCAGTTTGTATGTTACAAAAGAGTGCGCCAATGTTCTGTTTATATGTTACGAAATAGTGGGAAAATGTTCAGTTTATATGTTACGAAATAGCGGGCAAATGTTCAGTCTGTATGTTACGAAATAGCGGACAAATGTTCAGTTTATATGTTACGAAATAGTGGGCAAATGTTCAGTTTGTATGTTACGAAAGAGTGCGCCAATGTTCAGTTTATATGTTACGAAATAGTGGGAAAATGTTCAGTTTATATGTTACGAAATAGTGGGAAAATGTTCAGTTTGTATGTTACGAAATAGCGGGCAAATGTTCAGTTTATATGTTACGAAATAGTGGGCAAATGTTCAGTTTGTATGTAACGAAAGAGTGCGCAAATGTTCAGTTTATATGTTACGAAATAGTGGGAAAATGTTCAGTTTATATGTTACGAAATAGTGGGGAAATGTTCAGTTTATATGTTACGAAATAGTGGGCAAATGTTCAGTTTGTATGTTACGAAATAGCGGAAAAATGTTCAGTTTATATGTTACGAAATAGCGGGCAAATGTTCAGTTTATATGTTACGAAATAGTGGGCAAATGTTCAGTTTGTATGTTACGAAAGAGTGCGCAAATGTTCAGTTTATATGTTACGAAATAGTGGGAAAATGTTCAGTCTGTATGTTACGAAATAGTGGGAAAATGTTCAGTCTGTATGTTACGAAATAGTTGGAAAATGTTCAGTCTGTATGTTACGAAATAGCGGGCAAATGTTCAGTTTGTATGTTACGAAATAGTGGGCAAATGTTCAGTTTGTATGTTACGAAATAGCGGACAAATGTTCAGTTTGTATGTTACGAAATAGTGGGCAAATGTTCAGTTTGTATGTTACGAAAGAGTGCGCCAATGTTCAGTTTGTATGTTACGAAAGAGTGCGCCAATGTTCAGTTTGTTCCAAATCGTCTTTCGTATTAAAACGTCAAAGGGTCGGTTAACATGTGACAAGTCCGAGTTACCTATGCAGACGGAACAGCACCCATTTGGAGGTTTGACACTTTTCTTACACGAGTCGGACAGTCGTGGACATTCACGCTTGGAACATACTACCCCATGATCTGTACATGTACATGTTTCACAAGGATTGTTACAAGGAACGTTTTCGTCTGAAATAGAAGATAAGTTAAATAGAAGTGAATATAAATGTAAAGGGGTTATTATCCAGCTACCAGTTGTGGTGTTTTAGAATTTCGATATTGCAACCGTATTAAAGACATCCAAATGTGCACTGACAAAACAGATATGATTAACGTGGTATACATGTCATTGCATTACCTTGATAGTTGATTGTGTATACTTATTTGTTACATCTTGTGTATACGCCAGAGGCCTGATTATGCATTAACATTTTCGTATTCGTGAAAAACATCATTTATCATTTATACGTTGTCTGAAAGAATCAATGTGGGAAAAAAAACAGTATACCCAGAGAAATTTTGTTTCAGTATACCTTGAGAAATTTTGTTTCAGAAACTGTGGATAGAAAGTATCGTAATATGATTCATCCCGCGAGAAAACAAACATTGTGGACTCTGCGTAAAGAATCGATCCGGATCAACCTTAGTATGCCGCTATGCCGCGCAGGCTAACACAGACAAACACTTTTCGACCCCTGTACATTTTCTTGTTCAGAAAACATTACTCTAAACCTCTTTTCCCCTGGGACGGAATGTGTCTGCCTGGATAAGCCGGCGTAGACTGCGCATACTAATCTGGATCGATACATTCTCCGCGGAACGACTAAAGTCAATTTCACTGAGCTGCCAATAATAACAGCGTATTCATTGTGCTTTTCCGGTATTTCCCATCTTTAACACTTTAACAAGGAGAACAGTTTGAAAATCTTTATTCACGGTACTGTGATTAAAGGCCTGAAGCCGCTGCTTCATTTAAGCCGTCACGGGAGAAAACCAACATTATGGCATCTGCGTAATGTATCGGCAAGATAAGCCTGCGCTGTCCGCTCAGACTGACCTGGGCCGACACATTCTGTCTCAGTGGGATAAATATATAGAGTAATGATTCCTGAAACAGAAAATCCACATGAGATGAACGGTGTCTGTCCGTGTTAGCCTGCTCTGCAAGCTTAGACGGATCAGGGTCGACATTTTACGCAGAGTTCACAATGTTGGTTTTCTGGCGAGACGGCTCATTTTGTTTTCGTTATCTTGATTAGTATTATTTAAATGTTAGCAACGTATGAGTTCAAAGAGCATTTCCTGCCTTTCCGACAATATTTTAAAAAAGAATATAGTAATATATTTTTCTTAAATTCTTTACTAAGGAGATAGAATATATGTTTGCTGCAGAGCTATCATAAAGTGTCTTAAACAGAAGATAATTGAAATCTTTAACATGAGAAAAACGCAAACACTGACTGCACCAACTGGTTTTGATCAATGAACTTCGCTTTTATATAACACATTTAAAAAATGGCTCGTCCAATGACTATTCCCGGGTTGATTCCGATGCCTTATTAAATAGTCTCAAAGATATATATCGAACTTTGACATGTAAACACGATTCACATGGTAGCAACAGTTTTAGTTTATTAAACCAAAGCATATATGCGGTTACGCATAGAAAAAATACATATATGCATACATGTTTCCATTTTTTTAGAAGCATGAAGAACATAAGCCATATACATAATACAATTATAAACGAATGTGTTCGAAACACGTTTGTTAAAATGACATCCATCCTTTGCATTCAGCGTTGCGGGGATATCAGTAAGACTGAGGCGTCGGTGTCGGGAACAGTAATGATTGAATCACTGGTACATTACCAAGGAAACGCCGTCATATTATAAGATTTTTTTTTTTGAGCGAGGTGTATATATGTGTTACTTAGTATTAACAGTGCCATATTATTTCCGTTCTTGGACACAGCCGTATGAGTAGTCTGTTATGCATCTTCTCTGGACGTCGGCCCGTGTGTCACGTGTCTCAATAATCGAATGTCAGGTGACAATATAGAGTAATTTGGTTAACCGATGTCCAGAGAGATACGATACATACTGCGTGCAATGTACAGTCAAACCTGTGCTAGAGACCACTAGTGAATAGCGACTCCCTCTCTATAGAGACCACACTTTTAGTTTCCGAATTACTCATCTTCTGCATTAAAGAACCCGCAGATAAAGACCACCAGCGAACAGAGAATGTTTTGATCCCATGAATGGTCTGTATTCACAGGTTCCGCTGTATATACTTATAACTATGATTACTATCATCAACGGAGACTTTCTTTGGAAAATGACTCGAAAAAGGAACATATATAAACGGTTTTTGTCTGGGAAAAAGATCATTATAGTGTAGTATTAGCTACATGTATTTTACTCACTCAGCTGATATGGGTTGTTGTTATTGTCCCAGCATTCTGCGGGAAAAAAAGAATGATTAATTTCGAAAGAGAGAGAGAGAGAGAGAGAGAGA
>JAUELF010258089.1:0-11503 GCA_031471495.1 Clinocardium nuttallii
TTTGTATAATGTGCATACTGTTTAGCTTGTTGTAAAACGTATTTAACTGATCCCTGGACAATCAAGACAAATTGACCGTTTTGAAAAAACAGAGGGCAGCACAAAAAATTTACAAATTTTCTGTTCCGGTAAGTTGGGCATGACAATATACGGAGGTATTCAGCATAGCTGAATCCCCCGCATAATAATACAGACGACTCTGGAAATATCGACAAAGTAAGCAAACGATTTAATCTTAAAAACCGTTTCTTATAATTTAATAAAGATGTATCATAATAACCCCCGTTCAGAATTCACAAAATAAAACAGAAACTCATAATTCAATACTAAATATCTCTCCTAGTAAATATCGAAATTTATTTTTGCTATAAATTACTTAAGGACTAATATTGGAAATTATTCATGTTTTGCAATGAGAAATAACGAACAGAATCAAAGTAAATCAAGTGAAAACCCCCATAAAATATCGTTTACATATTGAATGCGTCTGTTACAAGTCTGTTACAAGCCTATCTTACAGAGAACAACTAGGCGTCTGGGATACTGTACTGGCGTCGTCTAACACTAATTGTGCCACATACGTCAAACAAAAATGGCTCATTGACAATACAAAGTATTCAATTAAGCTAGAGTGCGTTACGCACGCGTGCACAATACGCTGTAACGGCATATTAATTATTGGTGAAGTTACAGCAATACTGCATTGCATCCTCAGTATGTGAACGAGGGAAACGAGGGATCAACGGAAGCGAATCATTTGAAAAGCATTGAGACTGGCACCCAATCAGCTTTATACTTAACTATATAGTGTATACATTCGGTATGGGTACCAGTCTTGGTATGACCCTCATCCTACAGATGGTACCATGTAGCTAGAGCGATAACCATAACGTAAAAACGCACATGTTAAAAAAGAGTTGTTCCTTTGAGTGAAATGCATTAATTTACACTTTTCACGATTGTTATTCATAGATTTACTCCTTTAAAGTTTACGTATAAATAAATTAACTACTTTCGCGATTGTAATTCAGAACGTTATACCTTTTACGATTGCATTTTCACAATAAGTATTTATAGTAAACTAGAGGCTGTCGTCATACAATATTGCTTATATAAGTAGTTTTTTTATGTTTGCTTGTATTCTGTATAACGCCACTTTCATTTCATCATTTCATTTAAACCTTTGTGGTTCTTTGATATTTTCCCAGTAATGGCGTCGGCGCTTCAGTCGGTTTTGTTTTCAATCCTACGGGCCAAGGATGACAGCTAGTTGCCTTTAGGAGTAACAGGCTATCCGTTTTGCTACTTCTCGTAACAAAACTCCGAATATGTCTTTTTAAAATAGCCAAGTGAAAGCAGACCTTCGGAGGTTTACAAGATAATTGCAGATCGAGTTAATTGACTGCTTGTTTTTGTCGGTTGATGTATGATAATGACCGACATAGTCCAAATGAGTAGGTTCGGACTAAGCTATACGTCATTGTATAAGCGAAAGTAGTTCAAAATTTCCGATTTTCCCACAGCCTCGATGTGAGTGTTACAAACGTCTCTAAGAGTTAAACGTATAGACTGGTTAAATATTACGTCTAAATAGGTTTAAAAGTCTTTATTAAGTCCACGTGGACATATTCTAAATTTTAGTTGCCCCGTCATTTATACTTAAAACACGATTTATCACGACAATAAAATGAAATTTAAAAAAGGAAAGGAAATTATTTGTTAAAGGTTCTAGATAAATGAATTGTTTCGGGTTCGTGAAATCTTATTTCGACATCATATAGCATATGTTGTGGGTATTCAAAAGAATCGTCCCAGTTTTAAAAACCTACACTATTGGGTTTGATCGGTATATTGTGAGTCGACAACCTGTTAAACATCCCCTGTCTCGGTTCCCGATGATCGTTACTGGTACCATGTTAAAAATAATCTGTGTCAAGAGCCCTGTTATCAATCAAAGCTCAACGATACTTACATACGATTGATAAATTGGCACAAAAGCGTATATCTAAAAAGGTAGCCAGTTGCCTGGTAAAACTGTTGTGTGGAGATCTGGTAGGAGTGAGCAAGATAAATACGCTGGATGAACTGGCCAACGTGATGTGATTGATTGGCGTCAAACTACGACAAATCAATTCAAATAATATTTACTTCGACTATAATCAATCAATTCAGATAATATTTACTTCAGCTACAATCAATCAATTCAGATAATATTTACTTCAGCTACACTCAATCAATTCAGATAATATTTACTTCAGCTACGACCAATCAATTCAAATAATATTTACTAGAGCTACAATCAATCAATTCAGATAATATTTACTTCAGCTAAAATCAATCAATTCAGATAATATTTACTTCAGCTACAAACAATCAATTCAGAAAATATTTTCTTCCGCTACAATCAATCAATTCAGATAATATTTACTTCAACTACAATCAATCAATTCAGATAATATTTACTTAAGCTACAATCAATCAATTCAGATAATATTTACTTCAGCTACAATCAATCAATTCAGATAATATTTACTTAAAACAATGGCATGCACTTACTTTCACAAATGAACCCTCGAGCCGCGTAAGTCGTTCAGGGGATCTGAAAGAATCCTCTCACTGACATAATATTTGTTGATTGTTTGAATTTCGGAAATGTTTTGCATCATTTAGATGTTCTCTGCATGGTCTTCGTATTGAAACTGGTAGATATTATGGGATACAGAGAGAAGAACGCATGTGTCCATACTTTGATTGTTATATTGAGGATGAATATCAATTTTTGCTAATTTGTCCTCTGTATACTGATTTAAGGATTGTATATATTCCAAGATATTACAGAGAAAACACTACGATAGAAAATATTTGTTATTGTTTAATGTTCAATACAGATACAACTTTTATAAAATACGAAGTTTAGCAATGTAATTATAGTATGTATTTGAAGAAAGAAAATGCCTTATAGAAGGCTAAAGCTGACATTATTGATTCATATATATATATATATATATATGTCTTTGTCACTTTCTGTCATGTTATATACTATATATGTATGTATTTGTTTGTGTGTATGTGCCGGAGGCCTTAGTACAATGATCTTTGAAATTGCAACTTGATTGTTTGGGGTTTTCGGCCGCTTTCATCATTTGTTTTCAATTATATCACGGCAGTTCCCTGTGTAAGTTATCAGTACTTCTGGTCCATTTGTCAATACAAGGGTTTTGAGTTGGAATCCCGGCTCGACCCAACTTTCTTTCCGGCGTTTGGCAAAAGTCAATGCCACATTCGTCTTCCACCAATGGGGTAAGTATATGTGGAAAAGCATCCAGTTGCTTGGGAAGATTGTTGTATGGAGTACTGGTGTGAGAAAACCAGAAAACACATGAGGCCGTGAATAGGCATTAAACCCTTATCAATCAATCAATCAATCAATCTGGCCCATTTATCATAACACCAACCTGTCAGTCATAGTTCTTACCTCACGAACCTGATCGCCGATGAGGTTAAGCCATGCTTCCATTTTGATAGTATTTGTATCGAATTCGCGACACATGCAGTACTTCACTGGCGTATCACAATTGGGCATGGCTCTTGAACACGATGGTATTCTATTCTATTCTAGTTTATGCACGAAACTGCTTATTTAGTGTTATATGTATATACTATAACATTTTAAAGCACGTTGCCCTATTGACTGAAGTCAAAACAACATTCATGTTTTTTTATAAATTCATAGTGTATTTTGGGCTCTAGGCCTTGTACTATTATATAAATTATATTTGTTTTGGTATTCGGAAAGGGGCTCCCCATGCCACCCAGGTTCGATCCTCGCTGGCGGTGGTCATGGCGAATTGCCATTTCCAAGCATTATACGTGTCTGTTCACCAATGCATCATTCATAAGGGTTCCTTTGCCGGTGTATAACTGAAATAATATTATAAACGGCGTGACAATCTTAACAAAACAACAAAACTCAAAACTAAACATTTTATTGTCAACGTACAGTGCATGTTCTTATAAGACAATGGGTGTGCACAAACTAACCGGAGTCTTCACAGTTCTCATGTGTATAATAATACCTTTCGCAAGACAAGCCCCCGACAATCCCCAATACAGTTTTTTGTAAAGAAGAAGTGTTTAGGGGGTTTTAGTCGATTGTCCGTAAATTGTGTTGTTTCATACTATTATGAGTTAATCTCTAATTGTAGGTAACGTTTGTTTTCCCATACGTTTGTTTTCCCCGGCACAATGAGCTAATCTTTAATTGTAGGTAACGTTTGTTTTCACCGGCACAATGAGTTAATCTCTAATTGTAGGTAACGTTTGTTTTCCCCGGCATAATGAGTTTATCTCTAATTGTAGGTAACGTTTGTTTTCTCCGGCACAATGAGTTTATATCTAATTGTAGGTAACGTTTGTTTTCCCCGGCACAATGAGCTTATCTCTAATTGTAGGTAACGTTTGTTTTCCCCGGCACAATGAGCTTATCTCTAATTGTAGGTAACGTTTGTTTTCCCAGGCACAATGAGCTTATCTTTAATTATAGGTAACGTTTGTTTTCCCCGGCACAATGAGTTTATCTCTAATTGTAGGTAACGTTTGTTTTCCCCGGCACAATGAGCTAATCTTTAATTGTAGGTAACGTTCGTTTTCCCCGACACAATGAGTTTATCTCTAATTGTAGGTAACGTTTGTTTTCCCCGGCACATTGAGCTTATCTCTAATTGTAGGTAACGTTTGTTTTCCCCGGCACAATGAGCTAATCTTTAATTGTAGGTAATGTTTGTTTTCACCGGCACAATAAGCTAATTTTACTATATTACCAAAGGAGCTAGAATCAGACTTCGAATTGACATATTTACTTTTAATTTGGCATGGACTATTTTACCACTTAGAACAGGTAATCTCAGTAGTACGTGAAAGACAACCAATCAGAAGAGAATACTCTGGTCTTTGTGTACAGATTTATTTAAAAACGAGGCCATTCATGCATAAATGATTACTTGGGAAATTAAATGTGTTCCAAGGACGTACTAGCCTGTTTCAATCAACAATTGTACATACTTCTAATATAGGTTCCAAGGACATAATAGCCTGTTTCAATCATCGATTGTACAGACTTCTCATATAGGCTTCAAGGACGTTAACAGCCTGTTTCCATGAACTATTGTACAGACTTCTCATATATGCTCCAATTACGTATTAGCCTGTTTCAATCAACAATTGTACATACTTCTCATATAGGTTCCAATTACGTATTAGACTGTTTCAATCAACAATTGTACAGACTTCTCATATAGGCTCTAAGGACGTAATAGCCTGTTTAAATCAACAATTATACATACTTCTCATATAGACTCCAAGGACGTACTAGCCTGTTTCAATCAACAGTTGTACATCATTCTCATATAGGCTCCAAGGCCGTACTAGCCTTTTCAATCAACAATTAAACAGACTTCTCACATAGGCTCCAAGGAAGTAATAGTCTATTTCAATCAACAATTGTACATAATTCTCATATAAGCTCCAAGGCCGTACTAGCCTGTTTCAATCAACAATTGTACATCATTCTCATATAGGCTCCAAGGACGTAATAGCCTGTTTTCATCAACCATTGTACATATTTTTCATTTATGCCTCAAGGACGTAATAGCCTGTTTCAATCAACAATTGTACATATTTCTCATATAGGCTTTAATAACATATTAGCCTGTTTCAATCAACAATTGTACATATTTCTCATATAGGCTTTAATAACATACTAGCCTGTTTCAATCAACAATTGTACATATTTCTCATATAGGCTTTAATAACATACTAGCCTGTTTCAATCAACACTTGTACAGACTTCTCATATAGGCTTTAATAACATACTAGCCTGTGTCAATCAACAATTGTACAAACTTCTCATATAGGCTTTAATAACATACTAGCCTGTTTCAATCAACAATTGTACAGACTTCTCATATAGGCTTTAATAACATACTGGCCTGTTTCAATCAACAATTGTACATACTTCTCATATAAGCTCCAAGGACTTGGTAGCCTGTTTCAAGCAACAATTGTACAGACTTCTCATATAGGCTCCAGGCACTTGGTAGCCTGTTTCAATCAACAATTGTACATAATTCTCATATAAGCTCCAAGGACATACTAGCCTGTTACCATCAACAATTGTACAGACTTCTCATATAAGCTCCAAGAACATACTAGCCTGTTTCAAGCAACAATTGTACAGACCTCTCATATAGGTTCAAAGGACTTGGTAGCCTGTTTCCATCAACAATTGTTCAGACTTCTCATATAGGTTCAAATGACAAAATAGCCTGTTTCAATCAACAATTGTTCAGACTTCTCATATAGGTTCAAAGGACAAAATAGCCTGTTTCCATCAACAAGTGTACAGACTTCTCATATAAGCTCCAAGGACTTGGTAGCCTGTTTCCATCAATAATTGTCCAGACTTCTCATATAGGTTCAAAGGACAAAATAGCCTGTTTCAATCAACAATTGTGCAGACTTCTCATATAAGCTCCAAGGACTTGGTAGCCTGTTTCAATCAACACTTGTACAGACTTCTCATATAGGTTCAAAGGACAAAATAGCCTGTTTCAATCAACAATTGTACAAACTTCTCATATAGGCTTTAATAACATACTAGCCTGTGTCAATCAACAATTGTACAAACTTCTCATATAGGCTTTAATAACATACTGGCCTGTTTCAATCAACAATTGTACAAACTTCTCATATAGGCTTTAATAACATACTGGCCTGTTACAATCAACAATTGTACAAACTTCTCATATAGGCATTAATAACATACTAGCCTGTTTCTATCAACAATTGTACAAACTTATCATATAGGCTTTAATAACATACTAGCCTGTGTCAATCAACAATTGTACACACTTCTCATATAGGCTTTAATAACATACTGGCCTGTTTCTATCAACAATTGTACAAACTTCTCATATAAGCTCCAATAACATACTAGCCTGTTTCTATCAACAAGTGTACATATTTCTCATATAGGCTTTAATAACATACTGGCCTGTTTCAATCAACACTTGTACAAACTTCTCATATAGGCTTTAATAACATACTAGCCTGTTTCTATCAACAATTGTACAGACTTCTCATATAGGCTTCGATGATGTGACGTGCTTTTGTGTTTAGTTGAGAAATGTTAGCTCCTTCGCTATCAAAGGCAATTAAAGGCTTGTGCAAATCTGCATTGTTTGCCACTTAGGGATTACATTCTACCAAATTTCCTGTTGGACAAAAAGTGTAGTGTTCCAATTTTTCAACATGGAAAAGTGGACTTTGTGAAATTCGGCAGTGAAAGAGTTAAGCCGCTTTTCCGTAATCTGACTCATACATCAGTAATAACACGGATAACAATACCGAGTTGGCTGACATTTGTCGTTTAATGTGCACTTTTATTCCGATTATGTTAACGATTAACTTCACCACTGTCTTGTTAGAAATGATCACATCTGCTTTTAATAAGTTGTGAAGAACAATACTAATGTTTTAGGTACAAACTAAAAAGCAATATAAAATCCTACGAATTTGATTTGTTTGTACTGAAATTGAAGATTGTCCTGGTGGTGTAATGGAAGATCGTCCGCCCCGTACGGGTTTAATGCCTCACACTACAACATCATTAATATGTAAGTAATGGCTTTTTCCCCCATGGCGCTATAAATTGTGGGGCTAGCATTACGACTGGCTCGCTGGTGTCAGGAGTAATGGTAACGTACGCACGAAATGCCGTGATAAAACTGAAAATTGTTGAATCCGGAGTAAAACGTACAAACACACACTGAAAATGATAACAAGTGGTATCTCTTTTGGTACTAAAAACAATGGTATCTCTGTTATTCTCGAATGAATGGTATCTCTTTTGGTACTAAAAGAAATGGTATCTCTGTTATTTTCGAATGAATGGTATCTCTTTGGTACTAAAACAATGGTATCTCTGTTATTCTCGAATGAATGGTATCTCTTTGGTACTCGGAGGAATCGCATCTCTTTTGTACTCAACAGATTGGTCTCAGAGCGACGATTATACTCCCCCTTCCTTTATATGACATGAGCTAAGAATTATTATATAAGAAAATGTACTTTTACTTAAACCATCCTTATTTCAAATCGAAAGAGAAATCTATTGTTTGCATTCAGCACTCGTCTGATGTTAAAGGCGTCAAAAGTTGTGTTTAAGTAGGCCTATAGACACCACTTTAGGTTAACATTGAAACTAAAAGAAACCTTAGAAAATGGAGTTAACAGGTTATTATATAAGATATGTACTTTTAACGAAGAGTTGTACTTTAACCGTGATGGTATCAAACTGGAAAGGGAATCCGTACATGACATAGTTGGTACCTTACATAATATAAATTATCTTACCCAGCTTGACAGCGGCATTCCATCGAAACTTGCCCACACGCAGGAGTAGTTTTACGGTAGTAGAATGCAGTAAACGACCATTCAAAACCAATATGACAAATGAAAACAATACTGATCATAATGTACTAAAGTTTCTTTGGGTTTTTTAAATGAACATTTTTTGAAAAGTTTTAAATTTCCGTATCTTTAACATTCATCCAGATTTGCTGTATGTGGGAATGAATGACGTTAAACGTTTATTTTATCAGTTTAATCCTTTCCATCATACAACGAAGAAAAGAACAATTATAAGAAAGATTTTAATGCATTATGGCAAAAGGAGAATTTTCATTTTATGAGCAATCTCTCCTTTGTTAAAATGTTTGCAAAAATTGTCTGTTAAAGATGCGTCTGCAATTGAAAAGCGAAAGCCAGCATTTCTGCCCAATCATCGGTTAAATACTCTATCAAAAGGTTTGGTATGTCTGAACGGAATATTTTACCAAAAAGTCGAAACAGGAATATTCAAAAGAAACCGTAACACTAGTGAAACTATGTGAAATCATACAGACCCCCTTTGTCACGTACAACAAATCTACAACAGACGATTTTGCAATTATCTTGGCAAATACATGTATCTATACATGGACGTATAATGACTGGGAAAGGATGAACTAATTGTGGCAAAATGAAAACAATTGCTCGTTTTGAGCAATTTCTTCTTTTGTTACAATGTTTTCAAAAGTTGTCTGCTTCAAAGGCGTCAGAAAAAAACATTGACGAACACCTGAATGATGCAATATGTTAGGTAAAACCTAGTCTGGTACCCTGCGTACTATGGTAAATTAGTACGTCTGGCATGAACAAACCAAGTTTGGTACTCTGCATACTAAGTAAATAAGTACGTCTTGGATGAACCACCCTAGTCTGGTACCCGGCGTACTATAGTAATTTGTACGTCTTGTATAAGCTAACAATGTAGTCTGGTTCTCGGCATACTATAGTAATTTGTACGCCTTGTATAAACTAACAATGTAGACTGGTACCCGGCGTACTACAGTAATTTGTACGTCTTGAATAAACTAACAATGTAGTCTGGTACCCGGCCTACTATACTAATTTATGTAAAAACAATGGCGACAAACTGATCATGCGCACTTCGATATATAAAAAATCCGTAAATATAAGCTTGATGTGCGTTAACCCTACTATTCTACAGATGTTTGGATAGAGAAGCCAACTGGTGTCGGAGTGTGTAAGGTTAAAGCGGTTGGTCCATAACAGCATTGTCTCTCTAGCCGTTTACTTGTTACATCGAAAAGGCGCCGCCAATATTGGTGTATGCCTGATACTGCCTGACACTATTATAAAGTGTATTCCAAAATAGGAAAACCGTAATATAGTTGTCTAAAAACACGATCAAGCACAGGTCGTGTAACGAAATGTGTTTAAAGTTAAAAGAAGTCACGCTATGCATGACCTAAGTATCATTTGATTATGATATTGAAAACACATACTTATGTGATCAGGAAGATGTGAACCACAATGTTGATTAAGTATTTAAAAAGATTCCCATTTTCGCTTCATCATTTGATACTGAAGCAAAATCCACAAATAATGATTCAAGCCGGTAAGATAAATCATTGTAGACCCTAACAAAATATATTTCTCATTTCTCATCTAAACCGTGGTTTTCAACCTCTTTGTAACTTTAATGTTACACCCACCTAGCAGTTTTAACTCTATCCCTTATACGACAATTCTGCATTAGAGAACTTTGAACATATTTTGTCAAAAAATAGAAAATCTGAAAATCTCTATAATTGAATGGAAGGAGAACATTCTAGTTTTGATCAATTTCTTCTTTTATCACTATGTTTTCAAAAAGTCGTCTGCTGCAGAGGCGCCAGAAAGCGTCTATATGAAGGAAAGGGATCATGGCTTTCACAGACGACAGTTGAATCACGTGTTAATACTCATAGCAAATTTACTTATAATTGTTGTTAGTTTGAATATCGCCAGATCATATTACGATAAATGTGACGAGTTCACGTAAATGATGAAACATTGCAAAGAAAAATGCGAAGGCATTTATATGAGCCCGCGTCCACAGGAAGAGGTGAACATTGACATTTTTTGACAGTGACGGTTATAATTATCGATTACACATACAGGTCCAACCCCAACAACATTTCTTAGCGCTTCGTTTCGAACAAAATCTGGTCAATTTGACAGAAGCATCCAACAAGCTTGTGTAAGTAATACGAAAAAACCTCATGAATGGGTTTTTTCGCTCATAGGTAAACAGATGTGAGATTATTTTTCTTTCAATAACAAATTGAAGCTTTCTGAATTGAAGTTCAAATTACGCTTAATACATCCGCCGACATTTTGTTCGCCGGCCTTTTTTAAGCTAAATGTTCATTATTTTCGGAAATTTGCTTCGTTCTCTACCGCCATGCGCTGACGTCATAATTTGCAACATCCCGCAGCGACAAGATACTACAAATAGGATAAGAAACATGGTCTAAACAATATTCTTTATACTTCTTTCGAAAACGTACAAATAAATAACGTATTTTTGATGAATAATATTATGTTTTGGAAGAAAAATGATTAGACGCCAACCCCTACAAACATTTATCAGGTACGATTTTCTTAAAATGCGCGTCATTTCGCGTTAAATATTCGGTGCTGAACGTTATTATTGTGACGTCAGCGCATGGCGGTAGAGAACGAAGCAAATTTACGAAAATAATGAACAGTTATCTTAAAAACGCCGGCGTATTGGTCGGTTGGCAATTTTTGATGTGGTGGATCAGTAGAAAAATCAATTATGAACCTGTCTCTACATCGGACCGGGTTTAGACGTTTTTCTGCGGGAATTATTGTCCGAATCGAGCAAGGGGGTAAAACACCGTTGCACTCCTTGTCATTATTATAACACTATATATATGGACGTATAGAGGTCAAATTACGCTAATGCATCCGCAGGTCCCTTTGATCTACACTACTGTAGTTCCTAAACACACCTGTATTTGCCTAGAAATAGTTGTACCTCTGTCCAAGACTGCATTGGATATGTGACAATGGGTGTAAATTCTTTGTAAAT
>JAUELF010258099.1:0-11500 GCA_031471495.1 Clinocardium nuttallii
AACTAACGCATGGGAATCGCCCACTGACATATTGAAGACGTCGATATATAGAAGGAACTAACGCATGCGAATGGGAATCTACATAATTACGATACACATTAACCCTTCCCTCATACGACAATTCTGCAGCAGACGACTTTGAACATATTTGAAAATCTCTATAATTAAATGGATAACCTTTAACTAAAAGTGGAAAACATTTTGGCAAAAGAAGAAATTGCACGTTTTGTGCAATTTCGTTTTTTGTCACTATGTTTTCAAAAAACGTCTGCAGAGGCGTCATAAAGCGTCTATATGAGAGAAAGGGTTAAGTTATAAACGAAATTATGTTTTGGAGTTTCTGACGAATTATTATCATTATCATTTTATTAAAATTTGAATTTTTCTGAGTCAATAGTTTTTAAACTCCTTTTAAAATGAAAAGAGTACACGGTGACCTGTGACGTTTGACAATGAGTCGTTATGACATTTAACGATTACTGATCGCAAATGGGTGCATCTATACTAACGATTATTTAATTATCCGAAAATTCGCTCTGTCATTTAATAGAGATTTGATGTAACTGATAATACAACGATAACACTATCGATTCCCCTTGACCAGTTTGGACTCTTGTGGTCAATCTTCGGATGGTCATTAATATTTATTTCCTTAAACTGTTTAATGTGTTCCTCCGCCGGGAAATTAGTCCCGACCGAAAACTCTCGCGTCCGAAGTTAAACTAATATGACAGCGGACACCTCACAATAAAATGACTTGGAGCATGATTATTTAATAAGTCTTCTTCGAATAATCGAATCATTTGGGAATATTCGGACGAATAGTTAACACTGAACTGTCGTCTGTGTGCGGTCTCCAGGTGGCGTCGCTGTAGTTCAATTTACATATGAGACGCGTCCAGTTTACGTCTGCTTAAAGGAGACAAGTCAGTACATCCGTGCAGTCTCAGCAGAATCCTTACTGTCAGTATTATTGAGCCGTCCTCTGAGAAAACCAACATTATGACCTCTGGACCTCTGGGTAATGTATCGACCCAGCTCAGCCTGTGCAGTCCGCACAGACTGATCCGGGCCGACACATTCAGTCGCAGGGGGAAATATGTATAGAGTTATGATTCATGATCCACAGGAGGCGTAACGTGTCTGCTCGTGTGCAGCATGCTTAGGCTGATCCTGGTAGATACTTTACGCAGAGGCTTTCGCGGGACGACTCATATATATTATTTTGACAAAAGAAATGGAAATAATGTTTGACTTGTCAATGTAAACACGTGTCTTATAGACTGTGTTTGACTTGTCAATGTAAACACGTGTCTTATAGACTATGTTTGACTTGTCAATGTAAACACGTGTCTTATAGACTATGTATAACTTCACACGTTTGATACCAACACGTTTGAAAAGCAACAACAACGTTGGCAGTATTAAAATAACCAAATAAAAAATCAGCATGTTGCTAATAATTAGACCACAGAAACTTTGAGTTTGTTGTTTAAAGGTTCTTTTCAAATTTGTATATCTTTAGTCCTTTTAAAGTCAGTGGAACGATATTATAAAAACAATATGTTTTATGCAAGAAAGAAATCACTCTGCAAAGTTGGTTTCTGTTATTTTGCACACAATCGGGTTGTGAAAAAATTGTTTTTTTGCATATTCTATTTAAACTATCAGACAATGGCAAACTACTAAAAATTACCAAATCAATCAGTTACACTCAGTTAAATACAATTCCTTTAAACTAATTATCACATCTGCAATGCATTCTGGTAAATAACTACACTAATTTCTAAGCAAACACAGGTTTTTAGGTATTATTTCACTAAATATTTGGCTCTGCATTGACCTTAACAACCCTAATTTGGATAAATATGAAAGCCGAAAATTGAAGCAATGGTTTATGGTTTCCTTACGAAGAAAGGGTCATTTCAAATGGCATGTTTACAGGCTGTAAAATTACATCGACTACAAACAACGCAATTCTCATCGCATCATTTAAGCACTGTAGCATTGTTAAAACAAATCCTGTTGCTTGAGCAAATAGAGAAAATTAAAATCACTAGAATATATTGATTTATTTGTTTGTTTAAATTCTGTTCAACCACATCGCGGACAACAGCATCTCAATTTTCGAGAGAATTGCTAGAAAAGTAACAA
Source organism: Clinocardium nuttallii (assembly GCA_031471495.1). Classification (NCBI taxonomy): domain Eukaryota; kingdom Metazoa; phylum Mollusca; class Bivalvia; order Cardiida; family Cardiidae; genus Clinocardium; species Clinocardium nuttallii. The sequence goes on from JAUELF010258099.1 coordinate 2,155, forward strand.
TTGCTTTGATTGGGCATCGGCTGTCTTTGCTGAAACAGTTAAAGATAGTACTTTGAGAATTGTCCAACAGCAAATATCCATTCCCCACATGCAAAGCCGCGTTTTGGAGAATCTTCATCAAGCGACCCTTGAAACCGTTCTGGCAAAATTTGAAATTAATCCTTTTTTCACTATGGTTAAAATAATAATATGTGTTTGATGTGAAATCATAGGATCATCAGTAATAAATCACATCACCAATCTTTCTAGGGTTGGCGTATTTTGCCATCAACAATCATAAACAAGTCATGTCTTTCAATTGTTTTCCATTATCCTTTCATGCAGTCACAAACTAATGTTGTATGTGATGAACAAAAACCAAGCAAGTTTATGTTCTCTGAATCATATTTTTTTTATTGTAACCTGAGCTTGTAAAATATTCCAACTTCTTTGAACTCTAACTATTTTAACAAAATGTTTTAAGATTTATTTAAACACAGCATGCACGATACTATGATACTATGAGCAAATGGCAAGACAAATAGGTCGGGATCCCGTGATGACCTTAGTTGTATATAAACGGCGCTTGTACTGGTTAGGCTTGCAGGAAGCAGACATTGAATGTGATTTATATAAAGAGAAGACTTGTTTGCAATTTAAGTAAAGTAAATATACGTTAAACCAAGTACTTAACATGATATTTCAATGTTGTCTACTTTACAATCAACCCGGGCAGACACTTTTAACATCCTGTGGATTTTATGTTTTAGGAATCATTACTCTACACCTCTTTTGCCTTGAGACGGAATGTTTCGGCCCGGATTAGCCTGCGGGGACTGCGCAGACTGATCTTGATATATACATAACGCAGAGGCCATAATGTTGGGTTTCTCGTGAAACGACTCATATGTACGTGAAAAAAACTATAGTAAGATGACATTGTTATGTAAGAGTGTCACTGAGTGTATATAGTAAGATGACATTGTTATGTAAGAGTGTCACTGAGTGTATATAGTAAGATGACATTGTTATGTAAGAGTGCCACTGAGTGTATATAGTAAGATGACATTGTTATGTAAGAGTGCCCCTGAGTGTATATAGTAAGATGACATTGTTATGTAAGAGAGCCACTGAGTGTATATAGTAAGATGACATTGTTATGTAAGAGAGCCACTGAGTGTATATAGTAAGATGACACTGTTATGTAAGAGAGCCACTGAGTGTATATAGTAAGATGGCATTGTTATGTAAGAGTGCCACTGAGTGTATATAGTAAGATGACATTGTTATGTATTTATTATGTGATAGTTCAATTTACACCATATTGACGTAAAACTATTGACACGACGATTATCGGTAGTAGTGATCTCTAGGACGTTATTAAACATGGCGTTTAAACACTAGATCCCGTATCAGCTTTGTTGTTCCTAATTTGATAGTTCCTTGACCGTTTCCTACATGCAGACGTATTTTGAGGCATCGGCAGCAGACGACTTTTGAAAGTATAGTGGCAAAAATGAGCAATTTCATTTTTTGCCAAAACTTAAAATTTGTTCAAGTCTCTTCGATAATAATACTTTCAGTTATACACATGTATTATATAGATCGAGGTCTGCTGCAGATATTACCCATTTTGGAAGAGTTAAAATAGTTCGATGATAGAGCCTTTATTGTGTCCATCTTACTTTAATATAGTTAGTCCATTGTCTGTTCAGGTATCGTATAGGTTCTTTTATTGCGAGTTGTACCGTGCTCAAACTGTAACCATGTGCTCAATGTGTACGCATTTTGACGCTTTTGTAGCAGACGAGTTCTGAAAGTATTGCTTCGGTAAAAGGAAAACTTGCCCAAAATGAAAAGTATTGAAAACCTCTTTAAATGATAAATGTCGCCTTTGGTCACATTGTTTATTCAATTCGTCTGCTGCAAGAAACGTCTGTATGCGGGAGAAGGTCAACATCTTGTCACACTTACCATTATTATCCCAAATTTCCGAGCAAGCCTGTATGTTGTTTGGACACAGCATGTTTGTTAAGTCGGTAATATCGTCCGCAAGTACTCTGCCTCCCAGCCATTTTATGATGATTGCCAATACCAACCCAGTGTAGCCCCAAGCCTTCATTGTCCGCTGTGTGGGAGTGTCTGTTCTGTGTGTTTGTTGGGTTCCTGTAATGGAAAACAATAGTTCGTTACTCTCAAGCCATTATTCTACAATGTTTACGTCTTTTGAATTGATTGAAGGGATTAAACTCAAACTTCCAGCTCAATGGACAATTGTATAACCACTAAACCACAGTTTCGACTAAAGAAAGATTTTTAAGACGCAATGCATATCAAATGAACAATCATATGTTGTATATAGTGTGTTGAGGTCCTGTTATGCTTCGATAATTGTTTATGAAAAGTATAAAATGCCTGAAAATGCAGCGACTTTTGAAAACATTGTGGCAAAAAGGAAAATAGCTCATGGTGAGCATTTCCCCTTTTGCCACAATTTTTTCAACTCTATTTTATTAGTAAAAATATTTATTGAGATTGTTCAGGTTTTTGTCATTACGTTTTGAAAGCTGCATATTTATTTTATGTGGGTACTCGGTTACTTGAAAAACTAACCGATTAATCGAATAACATCCGGTTAATCGATTAACCGATTAGCCGTTGACATCCCTAGAAACTTTATTGAGATTGTATCGACAGAAAGAATGGTTCATAACATTACAAAAGTAGACAGGTACAGATTAGGTTACCTACATTATTACAATCAGGCATAGACATAGAAATAAGCATAAACACAGACATAACTTTATAATGACACTATAGTCCTCTGGTCAAGAGTACAAAATACAATTGTCATATCTAAGGTTAACTGTGTAACTAGCGTATTAAATCATTAATATCAAAGAGCAGTTTATTCTTTTTCCGTCATTGTCTATTGACTCGACTGAAGATGCAGTCATTGTAATTATAGATACTCTATAACTGAAAGAAAAAACCCTTTTTACTCAATATCAAGAGAACAAGAGTGTCTGTTATTTATATTTTTCTTGGCGTTCTGTGTCCACAAACGTTCAAAAATAAAACATATAAATAAAAAAGGTTCTATAAATGTGTTAACAGGATACCATATTGTTTTTAACCATACCAAGATTGAACCGATGAATACCAATACATGTAGGTATGAAAGGTTCTATAAATGTGTTTTCAAGATACCATATTGTTTTTAACCATACCAAGATTGAACCGATGAATAACAATACATGTATATGTGAGCCGTTCACGAGAAAACCAACAGTATGGACTCTGCGTTATGTATCGGCCCAGATCGTCCTAAGCATGCCCGACATGCTAGTCCGAGCCAACACATTCCGTCTTAGAGGGATAGAGATATAGAGTAATGATTCATGAGACAAAAAATCCACAGGAAACGAAAAATGTCTGCCCGGGTTAGCCTGCGCGGCATGCTTAGACTGATCCGGGTCGATACTTTACGCAGAGTCCAAAATGTTTTGTTTTTTTGGGACGGCTCATATCGAATATATGAAGACAAAAAACTTATTTAAACAACAAGCTGCCAATGCTTTTATCGAATGCGGGGATCATCCAAGTGTTGTTATAGAATAAAAGCGCAAACATTGGTTATGAACCCAAACCTAAACACTTATCAAAGTGTCCAAAGTCGTCTGCTGTGGCTTTTATTGGATTTGGGTAAATTGAAGCAGCCTATGGCTTACAGTTCCAAACACGTCCTGAATCAACAACATAAAATGGTGTGGAATTATGCAGCATTAAAGATGGGCCACTTCACAGGAAAAACGACCGTCGGAGGTTTTGAAATAAAAGGCCAAAATGGTCCAAATGAATACTTGTGCTATGGTTGATTGTAATCACTATCTGATTCGAATTACGAGAAAACCAACATTGTGGACGTAAAGTATCGACCCGGATCAGCCTAATTTGATTTTCTGTTTCAGGAATCATTACTCTATCTCCCAGAGACGGAATGTGTCGGCCCGGATTAGCTATCGCAGACTGTGCAGACTGATCTAGATCGATATATTATGCGGAGGCCACACTGTTGGTTTTCTCATGGGACGGCTTTTCTTATTCCGACAAATCATTGTCATTTGCTATGATTTTTGCTTGTTTTAAAAAGAATGCTACAAATATGTACGTTTTATTCAATAAAGTAAATTGTATATTGTACATCAGAGGCGTCCATGGTGCTTTTAAGATGATATGGTGAACGGATAAGCACAGTAGCATTTTGTAGTTTATTTGACTATATTTGGAATTAATGCATCGTTTGTGTCGTAAGAGTAGTTGTTTAATTAATGTGGATGCCTATACATTAAATGTACTGCATTCAGACTTGGAATGTTTCACCTTTGTTAGTAATTACACGTGTATATCTGTCCATAGTGTTTATCTAATAATGTTAGCCATTCCCACATATAGACGCTTTCTGATGCCTCAGCAGCAGACAACATTTTTGTTAACCTTGTGACAAAAGAAAAAGCTCAATACGAGGAATTTCTCCTTTTGTTACAATGTGTTCAAGTCTTTTCAATAATGATACCTCTCATTAATGGAGATAGTTAATGTTCTTCGCGTAGATGTTTTCAAAGTCATCTGCTGCAGATTTCTCGTATGTGGGAACAAGGTTAACACATCATCACTTATTTACCTCCCTTCTCCCTTCCTACATAGAATACAGCTGCAGTGTTTCTATAAATGACATTATAATGAAAGGATTAAGCTGAAAACATTGTGACGAAAGTAGAAGTACTCATTATGATTAAGTCCTCCCTTTGCCACAATGTCTATTTAAAAGCCGTCTGGTGTAAATGCGTCAAATTGCGTCTACATGTGAGAAAAGGTTAAAGCCCTTTTTGGAAAATAAAGTTTAGGAACAACCATTTCGTCTGTCCACTTTACTTGCTGGCATTAGGATTATTGTACAGAATGAATATCAACTTGACTATTACATTTCAAGCATCGACGCATTTACAAAATGAATAATGTCAAAATGCTGCGCGTTGTCTTGTGTATATTGACATCAATGTCAAAATTAAATAGATTTTGTCACTTCAAGTTTTCAAAACGAATTGTTATAAGAAACAAATGCGCACATTTTGGTGCTGTTTAGTTGATTATGCAAAGAATACTGTTCCCAAAGGAATACATGGTTGTTGTTTGTTTGCATTATTTGTTGGGAATGTTTGAGGAAATACCCGGTAATAAGAAAGGAAAACTTTAAACTCTCGGTTTATTTGATGATAAAGCAGCTACATAATTCAACGCCATAAAACATTGGGCATTTTCCCTCGTACAAACACATTTTGACGCATCTGCAGCAGACGACTTTTGTAAACACTGTGACAAAAGGAGAAGTGCTCATAAAGAGCAAATCTCTTTTTGCCGTAATGTTTCCAACTCTATTAAATTATTATTATTTACAGAGATGTTTCATATTTTCGTCAAAGAATTTTTCAAAATCGTCTGCTGTAGGTTTGCTTCATATGGGAAAGGGTTAAACAACTTTGATAAACGCGTCTCGTGTTTCAATTAAGTAAAATCTGTAGAAGATAAATGATTATTGTCTGGTTGTAAGCCGACTGACAGTACCTCAATGTACTGATATGTCTGTATGTTGTAAGTCGACTGACAGTACCTCAATGTACTGATATGTCTGTATGGCTATATCTCAACTCTTTCAGCGCCGAATTGTTTAAAGTAGCCTCTTCCATGTACAAAAGCGGGCGTCTCCATTTCAATTATAATAATGGTTTTAATATAATATGTTTTTACATATTTTAATAACTAAAAGGCAATTTATGCTGATTTCAGGTGAGACCGATCGTTACGAACTGACCCACCTGCGTCTGCATTGTTTGCCAAATTCTCAATACTGCCATTGGTGCTGAAATATTTAAAGACAGAGTATATAGACCTAATCCAACAACACTTGATGAATTAAAAGGTAATTCGTGTCATAAGTAGAGAAACATGCTCTTCTGTTTCTTAGAAATGTCCAAGAGAGACTTGATGTCGCAATTTCGCAGGAAGGACTTCAGGGAGCACATTATGTAAAACTGTCACTATTAAAAAAAAGTATGCCTGTTAAATAATATCTCAATCTAAGCAATATATAGTGTATATATAACAGTTTAGTTTGTATGTTATAAGAATATAAACACCACTTAAGTTATCCTTCTCTGTAAAGAAAACACTGACATGTCAAATAGGGACAGATATTATGAAACAACCTGTACATGCATTGTGTAGTACATCAATGACAATTCTGGTGCTTTCAAACCGAACATTCATAAGGAACAAACCTGCACGTGGTTAGTACTGGTATCTTAGATAGGAACCAAAGACATTGTCTGTTTATTAATAGATCAAGAATGAATGGTTTTCCTTTTAACACTTGTCCTTGCAACTAATGTAAAACATGTCTGGCCAGACTCGTGTCGTGTGATAGACCGACCATAAATTATATAAGACAAAATGTGAAATTAGTCTAAATAAGCAGTCTCTAATTTTTCATCAACACAGAACGAACTCAAAGTTATGCTTAGAATATTTCAAACGTTTGAAATTCCAATAGAAATATTGAAAGTAGACTTCTTTAAAAAAAAAAGGAAAGCGGGAAAGTGGATCAACAATGTTTACACTAATGATGCCGTTTCAGGCAATCTAGAATTACTACACCTCACATTCTCAGTAAACATTATAAGAACAATGGCCAAAAAGTGGTCTGAAACAGGGTGACAAAATGGGACTAGTCATACATTGAAAAGCTGCTTAGATTCTTAAAACTATTGGCAACATGTTGGTGAAGTCAGAAACATCATGTTTCGTTTTAAACAATCTTGGAGGCAAACGTTGGTTTTCAAATTTCCCTATAAATTATAGCTCCAGAAGCAGTGTTGTTATACGTTTGTGTCCGTAAACATCTGGACCAAAAGAAGAAATGGGTTCAATCAAACCCATACTGTGACATTTATTTTCTCATTTATTATCATTAATATTACTCATGACTTTCTACTTATCTTTTTTTCTATTTTTAGATTATTCCGACCCAAATTGTTCTATACCACTTTATGTTCGGCTCCATTCTGTACTAGTGTTTTACCGGTGCTCTGCCAACGTTATCATAATTATAACACGGGTGGAACAGATCTGTCTACGTAACCATCTTAAATGATCCAAATAGTTACTGTTTTACTTAAGTTATGACTAAATTGAGAACAACATAGAACCAGATCAGACTGCGTACTTGTGACAAATGTTGATACAGATCGGTGCAGTCTGATCTTGGTTTGCACTGTTAGTCATGGAAGGTCTCAAAACACTATTTGGATGCACAGATAAGATTATCAATGTAGTAATTCCGTTAAGGTTGGTTTTCGAACCACTTAACTATTGCATTAAGTCACGTATGGCCGGGTAATTATTAATTCCGTTAAGGTTAGTTTTAGAACCACTAAACCCGGGTAACTATTAATTCCGTTAAGGTTGGTTTTCAAACCACTAAACTATTGCATTAAGTCACGTATGGCCGTGTAATTATTAATTCCGTTAAGGTTGGATTTCGAACCACTAAAATATTGCATTAAGTCACGTATGGCTGGGTAACTATTAATTCCGTTAAGGTTGGTTTTCGAACCACTAAACTATTGCATTAAGTCACGCACGTATGGCCGGGTAATTATTAATTACGTTAAGATTGGATTTCGAACCACTAAAATATTGCATTAAGTCACGCACGTATGGCCGGGTAATTATTAATTCCGTTAAGATTGGATTTCGAACCACTAAAATATTGCATTAAGTCACGTATGACCGGGTAAGGTTGAATAAAAACGAGTTCAAATGCAAAGGTTCTTATTACATAATACTGTTTTATTTAGTAGGACGAGTTTTTCTTGCTATTTTGCAATTTCACACAAAACAAATTTACTACGAATGAGCAGTGGGAATATTTCTCTACTCTCGTGTGGCTTTACCCAAATCAAAATAAAGTAATTGCGGGCGTTTTATTCATATTTTGATTAAAGAAAGACTGAATATCCAACACCTGACTAATTAAGTTAACGGGAACAGAAATAGTTCAGAATGGAGTATTTTTACAGCCAAAATAACATCCAACTTCATGGACTCTGGGTCAGAATTGTAGAATGTATGTCTACAAACAATTATATTATAAAACATGATTTTGTCTAGATCAGTTCCAAAACATTTCAGGAAGTTGAATCCCTGTGGAATACCACGAGAAAAGCTTTAGTGTAAGAATTACTCAATGCATCAATCAACTTCAATTTAACTCATCGGTTTTGTTCTGTATTTCTTAAATATAGACTTCACATAACTTCGTTACAATAACAGAACAGAACTGAACAACAACAACTGCATCACTGGTGTTTCGCATTCAGGAATTAACAAAGGATTTCGACGGTCCCAATTTATCAAAATCTAAACAGGTTTGGATCCGTCCAATACCTACCGAGGGGGTCAAGGGTTATGTCATATCTTCCAATACAAGATCCAATCAATCAGAAGGGAAAACCGATTCAGCGAACAATGGTAGTATATATCATACACAATACAGTATTATCTTTGGCGGAGGGTTTATTGGTTTGGCAACACACATCAAATACAGTAAGATGTATTACGGTCATGTCATTCTGGAATAGGTCGTAACTCATCGCTTTTGCCATTTCAGACTCGCCCAAATTGGAGATTTCTGAATAAATATATATGAATATATATATACTAGAATATTTATGCGTGAGTGAAACTATGAACTGCGCCTAAAACCTTCATTAGAAGGGCATGTTAAACCAACTCACATTCAGATTTATCCAGCCTGATCTGATTCGTCACTGGCAGCGAAGTGCTACCAGAAATGTTCAAGTAAAACAATATACGTTTAAATCAGAAAGAATGGAATCCCAGACAGTTCTCTGTCTGCACTTATCGCAAATACGGTACGCCTTAGCTTGACATAGCCTGTACCTATCATTTTCAAAGAAAGAAGAAAACATTGCCGATTAATGAAAAAGCTGGAAATAAAGATTCATCAAATGTCCATGTATCAAGAAACGTTTCAGTGAAAGGATTTGGGTATCTCCATTGAGTCACGTTTACATATGAGCCGTTCCACGAAAAACGAAACAACCATCATTGTGGACTCAGATCACGGTACGAACGAAACAACCATCATTGTGGACTCAGATCACGGTACGAACGAAACAACCATCATTGTGGACTCAGATCACGGTACGAACGAAACAACCATCATTGTGGACTCAGATCACGGTACGAACGAAACAACCATCATTGTGGACTCAGATCACGGTAC
>JAUELF010258119.1:0-11499 GCA_031471495.1 Clinocardium nuttallii
AATATAAACCACATACCAGCCGGATATACCGATAAAACAACTCAGCCACTAAAATGTAAAACCACATACCAGCCGGATATACCGACAACATAACTCAGCCACTATAATATAAACCACATACCTGCCGGATATACCGACAACATAACTCAGCCACTATAATATAAACCACATACCTGCCGGATATACCGACGACACAACTCGGCCACTATAATATAAACCACATACCAGCCGGATATACCGACAACATAACTCAGCCACTATCATATAAACCACATACCTGCCGGATATAGCGACAACACAACTATATAATATGGACCACATACCAGTCGGATATACCGACAACACAACTTATCCAATATATTATAAACCACATACCAGACAGATATACCGACAACACAACTTATCCAATATAATATGAACCATGTCACACGAAACCCGACACCCGGGCCAAGTTTCGGATGAGGGAAGATCCAGGTTAGCCCAGTCTTATCAGGATCGTTCATGTTTGCTATCTAGTCGATGCAATCATCCTGTACGATTTTGGAGAAAAGTAATGAAGAGGCTATTAACTCGGTACACAATTGGGTCGTGATTCACGTCAATTTTAATAGTCCTAAGATCGGTTTTCGTGTAACGTTTTTTCATTTCGCACAAGAATAATTATCGATTTTTCTTGACCAAAATATTGAAAAAGATGTGCAAGTTTAACGTAAATGATCTAATTTAAACATGCGATAGACAAAACATATCGGAAAATTTGTACATTTATAAGGATTTGAAAACATCGAATGATGGTTTTATGCCGTCAATCTTAAACAAAGAACGCAGAAGAATGCCACAGACACATATCTCATGTGCCGAAGTCCAAGGGAGCTTATCATACTTGTAATTGGATTAATTATGCCCAACGTAAACACCCTTTAACTCGTATTGGTAGCGGATCATCAGATCATATATACTGTATAAACTGACCTCAATACCATATTAAAGGGTTTCTCATTGTATTACTCATCAACATTAACCTGACAATGACCTTTGTGAAAAGATGTACATTATTACGAGAAAGTTGCATATTCTTAATGTTGAACATTGACTGTCAAAAGGTTACTATTGTCAGCATCGATTGTTGAAAGGTGTTTTACTCCGTGTTTTAATATTCCTAAAACTACCAACATTGCTCTTAAACTATCCTTTCTAACCATTTATAATGCTTATCATTTCAGATTCACTCATTAACGTCCCTAATGAGCTTAATTTATTTTCTAGAATGTGTGTTTGAATAGATAGTGAAAAGACCTCGATCAAAATGCGTCAAGTCAATAAGGTAGGTTTCGATATGGCGTGACTTGCGAGTATATTATATTCATTTCGACTTACGGACATAGTTCCGACAGTTCCAGACGTACAAAGACGCATTTGAGAAAAAAAGCAATGCATTAAAACGCCAAATTATTTCTATAAAAGGGGACACCTTACAAAAATCAACACAGCGCGTTTAGTGAAAATAAATATTGTCGAAAAAGAGATTGCCTATTACGACAGAACATAAAGTTATATATGAATTGCATATCAAACGTAGTATATTTCTTGCGTTCTGTATAAAATTATATTCAAGGAAAAGGTGTCTTTCTTTTAATTCAAAACACATTTATACTTCAAATGTTCAAGTGTAGCTGCTGACCAAACGCATAATATTACTGCAAGGAGAACATTCATAGTTTGTAAGAAGAAACCATACAGATGCTTAGCAAAAATGATAGATGGTAATGAATTCTGCTACCAAAGACGTCAGAGTGTGTAACGGGCAATTAACGGCTATTATTGTCTAACTCTATTATCTATTCGTAATACGCGTCCTTTTCTACGATGACAGCAGGACCCATGTGCGTTGAAACAACCCACTAAAATAAACAATCCTACAGCAAATGTACTAGTGGTTACATTTAACACTACATCATACGAATCCGTCTGGTCAAATATTGCACCTGAAACAGAACAAACACTATTATAGGGACAATTGTCGGCAGACGTCCGTTCCAGAGAGTCAACATACTATACATTATCGGAGTGTTCCGAGTATCACAGGTAGTTTCGCCGAAACAAAGCGCTGACGAAACAAATAGTTCCAAGCGGAGTAATGTCCCCGCCATACAGATGATGTGATTAAAACACTGAAAGTATTGGTGGGTCAAACCATTGAAAGTACTGGTAGGACAGTGTTGTTAGATTTCAGACCGTTGACACATATTTCATTTGATTCGTTACAGATACCTCTTATATGCATACATATGCAACGGTATGTCTGACCGTACTTTACGAATTAAAACACAACCGTCCGACTAGTACGTGCAGTGCTTTGATTTTTTATTGGAAAGAAATACATTCATCTTACAAACATGAACATTTTTGTCAATGAAACAGATAACAATGTGCATAAAGTGTTCGTGGTATTATTGGTCATTGCATGGACCGACACGTCCATGAACAATACCAACCTCAAGTAACGTCGGATGGAAATTCCCGAATCTTAATACTCTCAAAAGGAAATCAGCTAACCCATTACACGTGTTCTATATTAACTTATCTGTAGGACCAAAATCGTTATATAACGTTTCATTTTATTTTATAAACAAAACAATGAGAACATCAGGAGTAAATGCCTATATTAAATGACGTAGAACAGCATGGTCTGACAAGAAAAAGTACGGCCCAAATTGTTTTCCTCCTGTATTATGCCGGTATAGAATTGTATTGTTACACTTCCTAACTTATAACTCAGAGAGTAAGTTGGTGATCGATAGAGGGAGATAACCACTTTACAGAAGTTGTAACATTTGGACCGTTTTTGACGACCCGTTCTTGTGTGACGTGGCCAGTCAGACAGCGGGCCGTCATAACGGACCATTGTTGTTGGAGACACGATTTGTACCTGAGACGGACAGTTAACGTCGCCCGATGGCAACTAGCTGTCAGTTGAGGGATGACCTCTCAAATCTGGCTAGACAGAGACCCCACCTTGAAAACGTGGATATATAAACGACACGTTTTCTGGGGAGGGCAGACTTTCGGCACACTATACTTTTAGGCTTGGATCACGTTATTAAAACTACAGAACTTTATATTTGCCTTGTGTTTGTTATTATACTACAAAGTGGCCTATAAAATGCCATTGTAGGAATTAAATGATCCGTCTTACTACCTGACGAGGATCAGGTTTTCCGAATACTAAGGTGTGAATTGCTTATCATGTTTAAAGAGTTTGCATAATTGTGCCTAAAAGCTTTCAAAGTAGTCTGCTACAGATTGGTTATTTATTTAATAGTTCAAATACTTCACCATAAAGTGGTCCAATGCAAGCTACTAGTATTCCGATCAGTGTTAGCACAAGTCCAAATCCAACAGCTTGGGAATCCTGGTTAAGGATGGTGAAAATAACCACAGAAACGGAAGCTGATGATCCACCATCCGTAATTCCCGTAAACGCATATCCGATTAAAATCAAAGAATATGTTGACGTCATTCGAAGGAGGCCCTGACCAAACACTCCAAACACAGAGGCAACAATGGGCGTTATGAATGGATTTCCAGAATACTTATGAAACACAATTGGCAGGAATCTACTTGCGGTACTTGTAACATTGAAGATAAAGATGCATGCCAGTGTTTCCTTTGTTGATAAGCCTTTAAACACGCCCACATCCTGATAAATTATCTGAAATCCACCTATAGTGCCCATAACGAGTGGTTGAGCAATCGCAAATAGTATATAAGTCATTGTTTGTGATTGAGACATTGCCCCTTCTATTTTATATTCTGAAGCTTCTGTATTAATGTTCATCTCAGTGTTATCATATTTTCTGTCGTTTCTATTGACTATCGTTTGTACGTCACATTTATTATCTTCTCTGTGGTTTCTATTGTCTATCGTTTGTACGTCACAGTTATCATCTTTTTTGACATTTCTATTGTCTATCGTTTGGACGTCACAGTTATCATCGTGTCTGGCGTTTCTATTATCTATCGTTTGTACGTCACAGTTATCATCTTTTCTATCGTTTCGATTGTCTAACTTCTCTACGTCACGTTTACTGTTCTTAATTTTAACTCCACTGAACACAATCGTTGCTGCTATGTTGTTTAACGTTAGTCCGCCATAAATGAGGAATGTTCCTGATAAGCCGTATGTTAACGTAAGCCATGAAAACAAATATGGAACTACTACTCCAGGTAGTCCGCATGCAAAATTTTGTAACGACAAAACAGTAGTTGTATGTCTATCTGGAACCACTGAGCTCATCACGACTACTGCACTGACATATGTGAAGGATATACCAATACCTAAAAGTATAAAAATGTTTCCTATAAAAATGAACAGTGCCAAACAAAATCGACTTCAGAGTTTGTATGTTTTAAATCAAAGTGTTTTAGATCATCCCATACAAAAGCATTGTATTTTTCTGCTTTTGGATTCTACAGTTGCATCTAGAATAATAGGGACAGACTAGATGGCGTAGTGGTAGAGCGTCCGCCTCGGATGTGGGTCATACCAAATAAATTATAAGTGCCTTCCTTGAGGCTTAGGGTAGCGGGGTTTAACGATAGGACTTGCTGTCATTTGTAGAAAAACACCAACAAACCAATTAGAAGTATCGGTTTAGTTTATGTCGTAAGTTAAATGACCTGCTATGCGAAAAGAAGAACGGTGTATTCTAAAGTTGAAAAATCGAATTGCCATGCCTTTAATTTTTAAGCACCAATGGCAATACTGAGGTATTTGCAAACAGTGTAGATTCAGAGGCGTCAGCATTGTTTGCCTTTAGTTATAAAAATATTTCCAAACAATTGAGCTGCCCGATTTTGGACATGGAGAACATGGAAAAGTCTTCTTTAGGGATTTGAGAACCTTTTACTTACATAGAGAAATGTTGTCCAACTAGGTTGATGTTTTCGTGGATATACTGGGTTTTTTTACTCTAAGGGACGTATCTGCATCGAACAAATAAAACGATTGAAAAACATTGCAAGTTTCCCCTTTGTCCTGGATATTGTCCATACATTAGTTGAATTCTAGTGAGAGATCTTTGCCCGGAAAACAAACAGATACAATATCAGAACATTTGTAATTTGACTAGTTGTCTATACGTACCTGCTACAAGTCCATTCGAGACGATTAAATACGTTACAGAAGAGGCCCAGTAGGATATGATAAATCCCACGGGTAACAGCACGGATCCTACTGTTGATACAACTCTCAGGTTAAATCTGTTGATGAGGTAACCTCCTATAACACCTGCAAACCAAATGGAACAACTATCAGGTCAGATCATTTAATACTGTAACCGCCTTTGACACCTGCAAACCAAATGGAACAACTATCAGGTCAGATCATTTAATACTGTAACCTCCAATGACACCTGCAAACCAAATGGAACAACTATCAGGTCAGATCTTTTAATAATGTAACCTCCAATAACACCTGCACACCAAATGGAACAACTATCAGGTAAGATCTTTTAATAATGTAACCTCCAATGACACCTGCAAACCAAATTGAACAACTATCAGGTCAGATCTTTTAATAATGTAACCTCCAATGACACCTGCAAACCAAATGGAACAACTATCAGGTCAGATATTTTAATAATTTAACCTCCAATAACACCTGCAAAACAAATAAAACAAATATCAGGTCAGATCTTTTAATAAGGTAACAGCCTTTGACACCTGCAAACCAAATGGAACAACTATCAGGTCAGATTTGTTGATGAGGTAACCTCCAATAACACCTGCAAACCAAATGGAACAACTATCAGGTCAGATTTGTCGATGAGGTAACCTCCTATGACACCTGCAAACCAAATGAAACACCTATCAGGTCAGATCTTTTAATAATGTAACCTCCAATGACATCTGCAAACCAAATGGAACAACTATCAGGTCAGATCTTTTAATAATGTAACCTCAAGTAACACCTGCACACCAAATGAAACAGCTATCAGGTCAGATCATTTAATACTGTAACCTCCAATAACACCTGCAAACCAAATAAATCAACTACCAGATCAGATCTTTTAATAATGTAACCTCCAATGACACCTGCAAACCAAATGAAACAACTATCAGGTCAGATATTTTAATAGTGTAACCTCCAATGACACCTGCAAACCAAATGAAACAAATCATAAATTTGGCTTTACTAAGGTTTTTTTTATATCAAACTAATTCACCGTGGATACCATTATACACTATTCAGACCACTGCATTAAAGGCACACCTGGTATATTGGGGATTGTTCAGAAAACATCGGGTTACCATGGTTTGTTATTGAATAATGATAATAATAATAATCATTGGTATTTGTTAGCATTATCATTATTATTATTATTATTTTTATTATTATTAATGATGATTACACTTATTGTTATTATTATCATAATAACAATTATTTATACTAATTATAATAAAATGTGTGCTTGAGTGATTTAATAGTGTTCAACGTGGCTTTAAGCAGTATTTCAGTTTACTCATTGGATTCCCTTGTTAAAGAATCTCGGAAACAAATGGGCATCAGTAATATTTGTATCGTGATCTACACAGCGTTGATCCCTAAGGGAGATTAAATAACTCCCTTGTTTAAAGTAATTGGTTAGTTGCAAAGGATTGCAACCGGGCCACCGGCCGCTTACAACCATTCCTCTGAGAAGCTTAATCTATTTTGAAGAATAATTGAGCGGTGCTCCAGCGTAATCATTACACATATAAACAAAACAACTGCATTTCCACGCTTATGGGTCTTAATACGAACTGTTCGTCGAAAGATTCCTGAAAGCTTTTATGCAACAAGAAGCGTCAAAACTATATCTACATTGGTTGAATATACCTTAATTTAGTTTTTGCAGAGCACAGCTATATATTGACACAATTAACATGATCTCTGACTTTCATGCGTTTTGTCAATCCAGGAACTGTGAGTTCGAAGTCCAGCCTGGTTAACATTCTTTCTAACATTTTACAAAATTCAATGCAACAATCGTTATTCTCCTTCTACCAATAGGCTTACAATGTAGTAAGGTCATCAGCGAAGAAGGTTGTGTGGAATACAGATGCGAACAATCCAGAAAAAGAAGTTAGGTAAACTGACTGCCGTGATATAACTGAAACACTGATGGAAACGCCGTTTGTCTTCAACCAGCTCATCTATCACATTCTTAATTGCACCAAAGCATGCTTGTATACGGCATCATACACAGGTAAGGACCAAGTTTTTTTATTGACAGGTATTACCGGCCCCAAGACTCGTTCCACCAAGAACAGAATGGACTAGTGACGTTTTCCCTCGACCCTCATCAAACTTCTCAATCGTAGCGGTGAACAAGGATCCATAGGCTTGTAAGATACCATAGTTACAAAATTCCACACAAAGAGCTGCGATTATAACAATCAATCGGTGCATTCTAAAATGACAAATACATATTTGATAATGCTTTGAGGCCAAAAGATTCAGAAAGGGTTGTTTGTGCAATTGCATATTTTGAACATATGAGGTTCGAGCTTTGGGATGTATTCAGATGTCAGACAGACATACACAATTGCATTCGATTCGATTATATATACATCAGAAATGTGCTTAGATACATATGCGAATTTGAAAGATTATTTTGCGTCACAGTTTACTTAGAAGTTCAGAAAGATGTTTTTAATGTGTGAGAAGGCAAGATGGTTTGATTGAAGATGGTGACGAGACATATTACATTTACGCTATATATACATGTATATGTATTTTAATATATTTCCTGCATGCAACATATATATATATACTAAAGACAATATGAAACTATTTATTTGCTACAACTGATGTTAACCTACCTTGTCAACTAACTAGTTCACTTTAACCATGTTTTTTCTTTTATAAAAGGGGACACAACATATTCATTTAAATGATGTGCATGAATTGAAGAATGTAAATGATTATAATGACAATAAGGTGTTTTATATCAAGATGTACTTCAGAATGTTGAAAATTATTTGCTTGTAATATATGTGACGATACTCGTAATCTAGTTATCGCCGAACACCACACGAAACTCAAGAGTGCTTCAATTTAATCAAAAAACATTTATACATGTACCACATTTTGCTTAAATATTCTAAAATAGGTTTAAACAGTTGAGCCAAACAAGAAAAAAATATTTAAGATATATCTGGTTTCTCGTGTGTTTGGTCTGAGGCTAAGATTAATATATATAGTCATCCAACGGTGGTCTGTTGATATAAACAAGAGGGCCATGATGGCCCTTGATCGCTCGCCTGATTTTATATTTCCCCTTAAGCCGTAGAAGCCAAAACAGCCCTGTCTCATGGAGCTCATACTTTCTTTATCAATAACCATGGCTGGAAGAAATCTAAGAGCCGAGGAACATTTCTACAAAATTATTCAAACATCTGCCTTTCACTTTTGAGGAGAAGATTTTTCAAGATTTACTATGAACATATAGGGCAAAATAGCTTCCCCCAGTGTCATATTATTTGACGAATCAACATGGTTTAAGAAATCTCAAAAAGGGTTACACAAAAAACATTTATACAACATTATTAAAAGAACAGCTAGACACTTTCCGAGGAGAAACCTTTTTAGTTAAAAGTTTTGACTATAAGCATATAAGACAAAACAGACAAAAAATTGCTCGAATGAATCTAAAAGAGGGTCAGCCATTGAACATTTCTACAACATTATTTGAAAATCGGCCAGATAATTTCGGAGGAGAAGATTTTTAAACTTTCCACTATAACCATGTAAAGGCAAAACAGCCCCGCTAGCGGCCATTGTTTTGACAAAAAGAGGGCCACCCAAGGAACATTCTAAAAAGTTGTTTGAAAATCGGCTTACAGAAAATGTAATTATTATACAGTAAAACGTGCAGATTCTAAAATATTCACTCATGATTTTTCTCAAACAAACCCGAATAAGAGAGTAATATTATTGAAAATCACAAGACCTACACCGAGATGCACTATTTTCTACACAATCGCCACAAGTGTGCATTCGGCGCTTTGATTAATTTTGTATCGGACCACAATGCAAACATGGGTCACATTTGGTTATATCCGTTGTCTATTTATATAGTATAGTTTACAAATGTTTTATATGCGTACCATGACCCTACATATATTATGAAACATATGTCACATAAGTGTCAAAACATGATCTGCCACATATGAAATAAATATGTATTGTATTTTATATTAGTTGTTATGATAAATATATCAAATAACCGTGACATGAACACTGTTTTCTTTCATAGAGATCATGAATAAATGAACTGTCACAATGATATCGCTAAAATAATGTTAAACACGGTCTAAACTCACAATAAAGTTGAGATGTCCGGATTGAACAACTGTGGGTGCTGCAAAGTCGAATTATAATTGTCATCAAAATTACCGTTATTACCAATAACGACTAAATACGTTCATAACATAGATGGCCTAGCAAGAGAGGGTGATAGGCCCCGACCGCGGCCTTACAGAAGAATTGATAACTAGGAGAATCATTTTTTTTCTCAAACTGTGGCATGGTTTGTATTCTTATCCGAAATATCTAGATTTACACTTCTTATTCAGGTTCTTTTTGTTGGGACTGAGTGTTGCTTCAGTAGTATTTCAGTTTTATAAAATCGTGGATATTTATAGGTCCAACTGGTATAAGATATATCTATCAAATGTGTTTGCTTCACGAACTCATTTGATCTGAGGATTCCTACATGTAGATTAATTTCAATGTTTAAAATGAGACCAATGTTTGTTGAGTTTCTGAAAGAATCATTTTCAAGTATGCTATTCTTTTCCCCAAAATAATTGGCAATTATTATACAGCAGAGGCACTGAAAGTTGTCCACATCAAAGTCAATATTAATATAAATCTTGGATTTAAGTAATATTAAATCAGTATTTATGTTTCTGTTCTAAAAATAGTAAAGGAAAAATGGCACTTATAACAAACACGTTCAGTGTCAGAAACAGTTTTAACCCTTTCCCTCATACGACAATTCTGCAGCAGACGACTTTGAACATATTTTGTCAAGACATAGACTCTCTATAATTAACAGGGGAAAACATTGTGGCAAAAGGAGAAATTGCACGTTTTGTTTAGAAAGCGTCTTATATGAGGGAAAAGGTTAAGCTCTTTATTTCATTTTATCTCTTTAATTACCATTATTTAATCCGAAAACATATAGTTGGACTATTTGAGAACTTTTAAAAATATTAATATTCAGTGTCATATCTCAAATAAAATAAGTTGCTATGCTTATTTCGTTTTGCACAAAGGATGCTCCTATTCAGATATACACTATATACACTACCTTAACATGATTGACATTAGTTTACCCTTATTCAAATATGCGTATATCTGAGCAACATTTAACATGATGAACTCTAGTTAAAGACGTTTCCGAGAGTTGTTTCTGAACATCTTTCATGCGCATTCCTTTCCAATCAATTCTACTTTTTTGCTCATTTTTAAAACTGCGTGTATTGTTCAAGTGAATATATTTAAGAGTTTGTTTTGTGAATTTCAGGTTTTTGAATTCATGCAATAATCCCTTTACACCACAAATGAACTGCTGTAACCAGATATCTGCTATGTAGTTGAGATATGGCAGTTATCCCTCACATATCCTGCTTCCGAAGTGGAAGTTTATTCCTTTTCAGTGATGCCCTATATGCAAGGAATCATTTGTAGTTATCTTCTTCTAACCAGGAAAATTCAGCAGACGCATTTTCCCTAAGGAATCGCCTACATATACATAAGCCCATGCCGAAATAACCTACATACCAGGAATCTGCCAAGGAAGTGAATTTCTGCGTTATACCTCTACTCTTTGGTATCGTCTGTAAACATCCCCTACATACAGCAAACTACGGCAGTAATTCCTTACATACCTTACCCTACATACAGCAAACTACGGCAGTAATTCCTTACATACCTTCCCCTACATACAGCAAACTACGGCAGTAATTCCTTACATACCTTCCCCTACATACAGCAAACTACGGTAGTAATTCCTTACATACCTTCCCCTACATACAGCAAACTACGGTAGTAATTCCTTACATACCAATAACCTCCAGCAGTAATTCCCTGAATAACAAGAATCTTCTGCATTTATTCTTTACATACCATAAATCTAATGGAGTTACTCCCTAAATAACAGGAATCTTCTGCAGTTATTCCCTCAATAACATGAATCTTCTGCATTTATTCTTTACATACCATAAATCTAATGGAGTTACTCCCTAAATAACAGGAATCTTCTGCAGTAATTCCCTAAATAACATGAATCTTCTGCATTTATTCTTTACATACCATAAATCTAATGGAGTTACTCCCTAACTAACAGGAATCTTCTGCAGTTATTCCCTAAATAACATGAATCTTCTGCATTTATTCTTTACATACCATAAATCTAATGGAGTTACTCCCTAAATAACAGGAATCTT
>JAUELF010258130.1:0-11499 GCA_031471495.1 Clinocardium nuttallii
ATATGATCAAGTTATTTATCTTTGAAACAATAATCATTTGTACACACCAGGGAAGGTTAAGATGATCCAGGTATTTATCTTTGAAACAAGAATCATTTGTACACAACAAGGAAGGTTAATATGATCCAGTTATTTATCTTTGAAACAAGAATCATTTGTACACAACAATGAAGGTTAAGATGATCCAGTCATACGGATAAGAATCTCCACATGCCAAAAGTTCACCGTCTGTTGGCTTTCCCTCATATAGACGCTTTATGACGCCTCTGCAGCATACGGCTTTTTGAAAACATCGTGACAAAAGAAGAAATTGCACAAAACGTGCAATTTATCCTTTTGCTACAACATTTTCCACTTTTTGTCATAGGTTATCAATTCAATTATAGAGATTTTGCTATGTTTTGACAAAAACCGTTCAAAGTCGTCTGCTGGCGAGTTGTCGTGTGAGGGAAAGGGTTAAAGTCGCCGGCTGCAGAATTGTCGTATGAGGGAAAGGGTTAAGAAAGGAGATATTGTATTACACATGACGAGAACAACTCAGTTTACTCTGTTTTGTAACATAATAATCAAAGCGCCAATAGCGCAGTAGTGGCGATCGTATTCATATAATGCAACAACTACACAATATGGCGTTTATGAAATTGAGATATTAAGAACAATAGAATACCTGTCTCGCGAGCTATTTATAGAACCTTTTGGAATTGCAGCTTCCCGTTTTTAGGACACGTCTCAGACCGAAAATGGAATTTTGCAATGTAAGTGAAAGCGGGATCAGGTACGAAATTAGCACTTTTCACTAACATGATTGTAAACCACGAAGGTCTTTTCAGAAATTACGAAAATAGTTAATGGTCCGTTTAATTTTGACGAGATGCTTTGAGAGTACAGCCAACTCCCGTATACACGGTCACCGGATCCGGTTAAAAGTCAAAACGGTTGGCTACAGTAAACTAAACCGTGTAGTTGGAAACGTTGCATGGCAGACAGATGGACGGTTTAACGGATGTGAGTAAATTGGTTAGGACTTAGATGCTCCTAATTAGGAGATAATATCTCTAAAAAATATAACAGACTGTGGAACTAGGACGCTTCAATACGTAACCGTTACTTTACTGTGATAAAATAAAAAGCAACCGATTCAGTATCATATGTATTGTTTCGTCTTGAATGTCTATTTCTACGACATCAGTATTGCGTGATCTACACGTCATTAATAATGCGTTATTTCTATGTCGTTAGTATTGTGTCATTTCTACGTCATTAATATTGCGTCTTTTCTACGTAATTAATATTGCGTTATTTCTACGTCATTAGTATTGTGTCATGTCTACGTCATTAATATTGCGTCTGTTCTACGTAATCAATTTGCATGGCAACATTATCTCCGTTCCACGATGGCATCCACTCGGCCCGAGCGTTCCAGAAATCCTCGTACTCCTTTGGGGAATTATTTCTCCATGTTTTCCGAGAATTGTACGTAAAGCTATCTGGGAAATAACAACTCGTCCCACCTACTGCCACATTAAGTATCAGATAGAACTGTAAAAAGAGGAAACAATGAATATATTGTATGTGGAAAATAGAAGTAAATAAAGAAAGATCTGCTCTATGTTTTAAAGAATTTTAGCAAATATCAGTTTCTTTTATTTTGTGTATGATTTTTAAACGAATGTCAACAATTTATCAATTATATCACGGAATTCCATTGGTAGGTAACTAGTACTACTGGTCAAATTATCCTAAAACAAATGAGTCCGTTTTAATGCGAAAACGACAATCATCAGCGGAAATTAAGGAAAGCCATTGTATCAGCTCAAAGTATGTTGTATGACCAGGTCTTGGATTGAACCCACGGCGTTCCGCACCCAAGATGGACGCTCTACAAATACAACAACACCGAGGCGTTTAACTTTAATTTGTAAAGCTGATACATTATACATTTCATTGTTTTCCATCGAAAGTCGACTTTGTTTCCCGGTCTGCTTAATCTACACACAATTCTGGTTCCGACAGAAAATTCGGTTTTCGTTCGGCTATTCAGACGTTTTGCGTACTTTAAGTGTCAAAAGTAGTCACAAAGTAGGAACATTTTGCAGTGGAGTATTAATTCATTACTGACAAACTT
This sequence comes from Clinocardium nuttallii, assembly GCA_031471495.1. Taxonomy (NCBI): domain Eukaryota; kingdom Metazoa; phylum Mollusca; class Bivalvia; order Cardiida; family Cardiidae; genus Clinocardium; species Clinocardium nuttallii. The sequence continues at coordinate 2,126 of JAUELF010258130.1, forward strand.
ACTTGGGTTTTATCATTTCATCATTCCCTTTATTATCTTTCGAGAACCCCGAAGGAACTCGTAATAGCATGTTTTGTATTAAAAGATACCTATGGTGTCAGTGTCATACAGCTTGTGTCATGTTCATTGAATAGTATTTTACCGGTTGGTCGAACGGGGAACTGCTATATCTATGTACACTAGACCAGATATTCGGCCCGGGTAAATTACCCCACCTGAAGAAGCCTTCATTGGGGACTTTGATCCACATTAGGTTGTGTCCGTCCAACAGCACCCTGTAACATTATTTATTTACTGATTACATGTCTACCTGAGATATACGACAATCGACGTCTTTGAAGCATACGATTTTCGAATATCATCTACTGTGCTTTTATTTAAGAGATGTTCGACATTCCCGCACAAGCGTTTTAAGTTAGAGCTGTAGATTTCTCCGCCGAGGGAAAAAGTAAACATTTCTTTGTGGCGGGTGAAGTTTGATGTCTTCGTTATTGATACTTTTCCGGAAGTGGTCACTACTCTTGTAAAATATAAACTTCATATCAAGTAATCGGTTAACTTAAACGTCATATATGTAATTCTTTGTACGAAGACATTTCTATGTTTATGCACGAGTACACATAATAGATTGATTGTTGGGATTTTAACGCCATCTTCAACATTATTTCAATTATATCACGGCAATCAGTTCACCTAGCGTATGTTTCCTGGCTTTCTCGCTCCTGATACACTCAAAATTGTTTTCCCCCATGTAATTGACCACCTTGCCGCATATACTTTCTGGACAGTTTGTGGAAGACGAATGGAGCTATTCACAATGACTTTTGTCATTCGTCGGAAATAATGAATGGATGAGCCGGGGTTCGAACTCACGACCACTTGATTGACAATCCGCGTTGTTGCCGACATAACCATCGCGGCTGGACATAAATCGCAGAGCCACGATATTATAGCGTGAATACATGTAGAATGCGGAATGGTTCCTTATATTCATTTCGTGATGTTGATAACAGAGATATGAATGTTGCATTTATTGAAAGCTCAGATAAGTGTACGAACTGTATATGGTCAGCGGTCCAGTCCAATGTCCAGGTACGAACTGTATATGGTCAGCGGTCCAGTACAATATCCAGGTACGAACTGTATATGGTCAGCGGTCCAGTCCAATGTACAGGTACGAACTGTATATTGTCAGCGGTCCAGTCCAATGTCCAGGTACGAACTGTATATGGTCAGCGGTCCAGTCTAATATCCAGGTACGAACTGTATATGGTCAGCGGTCCAGTCCAATGTCCAGGTATGAAACCAGTCACTCCATGGATTTCCTTGTGATCTGGAAAAAATGACACGAGACTGCCATTTTTTTTTAAATCAGACCAAATATTTCGCTGTACGAGTATTTAATCTGACGCATCGCATAAATGGCCGTCTCGAATCTATGAACAGGTGCTCTCTCTTCTGTCCAATGAAATTGCACGATACAGTCAATGCTCGGTTCTTCTACCAAAATGCTCTCTATTCAATCGGAACACTCGGCAACAATTTGATTGGCTAACTCCCAGATCAATATGAGAGACCTGTTATAGGCAGTGTTTACACATATGAGCGTTCGCTTCTGCAGTGAAGTTTATGTCTGGTTTTAATTAGATGTTCAAGACTTTGTAATAATCTGTTGTCTTCCTGTATGCCTACAACCTAATACATCATCGCTTATATTTGCCAATGTTTTAAATATTGCTTGCTTAATTAAATATAAATTAAATAAGGAACACCTGAAGTAGACCAAGAACAAATTTCCCGAATACGAGTATATATGCTGATCTTGGTCTTCACTTCTAGCGACTGATGTTTGCAGTGATACGTTACAAGATACGCGCAAGTTGTCTAACACCCTTCAACAACGCATGCAGCACGAGACTTTTGAAAACCTTTGAAAACATTAAAGTCGTCTGCTGCAGAGGCGTCAGAAAGCGTCTGTATGTGGTATGGGGGTAAATATATTTGTTATGTAATATAATCTAGTAAAACTGTGAACGTACTTGGCTCCATTTGTCATCATAAACTTCTGTTCCCAAGTGAAGTATTGCCCCATTTCCCTTATACCGTGGTCTTGGCCCCCGGACGGAATCAGCGTATGAATTCCCTTTAGCAGTGAACAATTGTTTTTATTATATGAGAATGAATGGGGTAATGTGATTGAATTCAGGCCCTCTATGCATCATAAAACCAGCTACATGAGCTACTGGTCATGTAATTGAATGCAGGCCCTCTATGCATCATAAAACCAGCTACATGAGCTACTGTGTGCTGGGTATTCATGTTTACAATTGTGTTCATCCGTTGATATGTATATGCCCATGGGGGTCTAGTGTATGTATTGTTTGTTATACACATGTCACTCTAATAAAACAATTACTTATTTATTTCATCGCTAGTCAAAATATTTACTTCATCGCTAGTCAAAATATTAACTTTTCAGCGTCAATGGCAATATTGAGCTTTAAGCAAACAATACATATTTAGTTGAGTCAGCTCGTCAAGTGTTGTTTCATCTGGGCAAACAAACGTAACGCAATTTTTGTTGTTAATCATTAATTTACAGAAAATTCAACGACAAATAATGAGATACCGACATTTACGGTTAATTTACACGGATATGTAAACTGTTGGTATGGTCAAAGAGGGATCATGGCACTCACACATCAACCATTTCCAGGGGTTGTCCGGCTAGACGGCCAACAGGGAAGATCCTGATTAGACTCTGCGTCGTCAAAGGTTAAATATTCAACCGTTAAAATATAGATACACGTATGCTTGTATACGTGTATCGCAATCTCATTGAAATCTGACCATATTACTTTCCTTTACGTATACATGGATATGATCTGACGTCACCGCATTCAATGTCGTCTCGAACTGACTCAACTCATTGATATATCAATAAACAACTCTGCTCGTTTTTCCGGCAAATAAAATCACACGCTATAACCAGCAATCGGTTCTAATACAATCGAAGCACTCGGTCATCACCGCTTTTCAATCTCGTTGATTTATGTTGGTTATCTCCCCTGTTAATACATAACGATTGTGTTTGCACCAATTCGATTGGCTGCTGGAAGGGTCAGTCAGAGACGACCTTTTATAGGCAATCATCAGATCTACAGAAGTGTTTTCTTCTAAGATTTCACCTACCTCTACATTCCATCAGATCTACAGAAGTGTTTTCTTCTAACATGGCGCCTACTTCTACACTCCATCAGATCTACAGAAATGTTTTCTTCTAAGATTGCACCTACCTCTTCATTCCATCAGATCAACAGAAGTGTTTTCTTCTAATAATGCACCTACCTCTACATTCCATCAAATCAATTTCACCAGATCGAGGCCATCCACCATAGAAGGAGTCCTTCGGCAACATCCATATAGCTACAAAACAGGTCTAAATTAACCATTTTTCAACATGTAGGCGCGTTTGACGCCTCTGCAGCAGTCGACTTTTATAAAAGTTAGGATAAATAGAGAAATTGCACATAAGGTAAGCATTATCCTCTTGCCACAACATTTCCAACTCTTGCCAATAATTGAATTTTCGTTTGATGGATTTTTCCATATTTTTCCATAGATGTTACGAAAACGTTTGCTGCTGATTTGATGTATGTGGGAAAGGGTTAAATTTGCGTTGAATCTATAAAACTATACTCTGTTCTTTGACTTTGACCGCTTCGAGTGCGGGAGGTCGCGTGTTCAATCACAAGCTGGGTCATACCAAAGACTTTGATATTGGAAGCAATGGCTGCCCTCATTGGCAATCAGATTTTTAGTCAGCATTACGACTGACTTGCTAGTGTCCGAGGATAAAAAGACCAGTATAACTATCACCTACCCAGGAAAAGCCGTGATATAACTGAACAAAGTTTTGAAATCGGTGTTAAACCCAACCAATCAGACTGTAGGCTCAATACTACGATAAAGATAAAAAGCTATCAGACAGAAGTCCTGGTTATAACTACATACTTTCTTGATGAGAACACGTACCTGAGGGCCCATATGGAAGTTGATGTAAACAGCTCTTGCTCAAAGGTTAAACGTTGGTGGCTTCATCCAAATATCGCGGAATAAACCTACACCCTTTTACACACAACTAATCTGCAGCAGACGAATTTAGAAATAAATAGGTAAACTTATGGAAAATCTCCACAAATGAATATAATTGAAAACATTGTGGCAGAAGGGAACATTGCTCTTAGTTTTGTCGCAATATTTTCAAATGTCGTCTGCTGAAATGGCGTCAAAAAACGTCTCTATGTTGGACAGGATTTATAAACAATAAAGAGGAAAATCATAATATGTAACCGTTATCTTGCTCAATATCTGCATGAGTTTCACCATTCTTGACAAGCCCCCTTAACACGGGTAAAGGGATTGACATTGGACGATAGAACTCGCCTGGCCAGAGCCAATCTCCAATCGGAACTTTAGCCCGGGCCTCTACTTTTCCGTACCGTACTGTAGCTTTAGACTTTAGTTTACCCGACATAATGGGCGGAAGTAGACCGACAACCGTAGTTATCCGAGTTTGTACAAAAAAAATTCTGGGAAATGACATGGAATTGATACAATTTAACTAAATTACGTCGTTTTGGAACTCTCGTGCAGACGCTTACGGCTTAGCTGTAAATATGTGTAGGCCAAGATCAGTTGGGAGTATGGTCGGCATGCAACCCTAAGGTGTTCCCATCTACATTGTCAGAGGTGCTCACCGCGAAAGTTGTATTGAAATTATTACAGCTTAACTACTATTGCCATATTTTCTTCGAACGTTCTGTGTTCAAAAATGTAAGCCAGGGGTCTGGTAAAAAAAATGGGGGAGTGCTACACGCGCTATATAAGAAGTAACGGCCATTTCGTTTGTATAGCTCAACAATTAGTCGTGCGTTCAAAAGATATTTAAGCATGAACCTGTTTCACAAAAACCTCTATATGTGTCAGTAATTATCCGTAATGTGTATTGAATACGTATTTCATATCAAATGCAACGTGTGCGTCATTATGCACAAACCACAATACACATCCGATAAGTATGATATATGTATTCGAAAATAGACGTGTGGCCTTAAGATTGACATTATGGTACGGTTGAACAAGTTTTGTGTCAACACATTTAATGCATTGTTTATACATATTAAACCATTTGTTGTAAACATCGTTTAATTACATGTTATCTCATTTTCCACCTATATATCGTATGTTGACGCATCTGCAGCATACGAATTTTGAAAACATTATGACAAAAGGAAAGGAATTGCTCAAAACGAGCAAGTTCTCCTTTTGCCAGTATGTTTTTATTTGTTTAAGTAGTTTAAACATGACCACATCATTTTGATCGTATCCCTCGTATATTATCTTCAAAGGGAATTAATTCGTCTCGTATGATTGGAAGACATTTTTGTCCGGGTGGAAGTTGTCTCCCATTGGACATTTATTTCACGTAAAACAGTTTTATGTAACATATGTGATGTCTAGTGAGTGCAGGGCCAGTACAGTCTGTTAAGAGTGATATATTAAGAAATGAGCATGGTGAAATGATAAATACAATTCTGAATATGGCTTATTGGTAAATAAAAGTATTGATTTATCCAGATAATATTGAAAGATGGATTTGAAATTGTGAAACTGAACAAAATTCTAAATATAGCTAAATGATGAATCACATGAATAAATGCAAATACAATTATTAATATAGATAAATGATAATTCAAAGAATGCACATGAATAAATATGAATAAAATTATTAATATAGACAAATGATAAACGCGATGTTAAACAAATGGTACATATAGCTAATTGAAAAGAATATCATGTACACGGCTTATTGATAAACTTAATTTTGAGCATAGCTAAATGATACATGAAATGATACCTAATGATCGAAAAATATAAACATGGCTGAATGATTAAAATAAGAAGAAAGAAGATACTGTACTAATGTCTTTCGGTTTAAGTCCACGAGGCCTTTCGTCAAGTAATCCCCGCTAAATCTCTGATCATTGTTTGTTATTGTCTAAACAAGAAATTAAATGACAACTGAATTAAAAAGTAAAAATATAATAAATCAACTAGTGAATACTTTCAACTATGAACCACATCGGTGGTGAAGAGGTAGAGCGTCCGCCTCAGGGAGAGGTCGCAGGTTCGATACCATAGTCGATAGTATTATTTCGTTCATTTATCAATTAGAGGACTTTGAAACTATCTAGGTAAACATATGGTATCTCTATAACTGCAAGTATAATACATGAATGTGTGTTAAAGACTGTATGGCAGATGAAACAAAAAGCTCAGTATGAGCACCTCCTCTTTGTGAATGCTTGGCAATGCATCCAATGCGCTAAATATGCGCCATGATGCGTCTGCTTGTTGGAGACCGTTCGTTAATGTTTACTCTCGAATGAAAAACACTTCCATAGTCGAATATTGATTGTTTAGGGTTGAACGCCATTTTCAACAATTTTACAGACACATCAAGTATGTCAGTTCATCTGCCTGTGCGTTTCCTGGCTTTCTCAAACACGTACTCCACACAACAGTCTTTCCGAGTTCGTTCCTAGTCGAATATGATGAGCAGTTTATACAACTTACACGTTTAATGAACAAATGCCAATCACGTGTGAACACATTCTGAGGATCCTTTGCATACTCTTGGATTTCGCCGTTCTGGAAATACATTATAAAGCATCATGATGGTAACGTCTACATTCCTTTGAAATGTCTATAAAACGGTTAGTTTAAATACTCCTGCTTAAAAAGAAATTAACCAATTTGTCTACTTTTCTGTGCCTTTGTAACAGGTTTCTACATGTAGACGACTTTTGAAAACATTGTGGAAAAAGTATTCATAATTAAAACTTCCTTTCCCGCCTCATTGCCTTCAATGCAAACAATACCTATTCATGTGAAACCGCTCGTAACGAGCTGGGTCGACGAAAATCGGCATTGTTTGCTTTTTAGTTATCGATATTCCAAAACTATTTTTAAATGGGAAATGAAGACGCCCACTTTTGAACATGAACGTGTCTATTTTAAACAATTCGGCGCTACAATAGTTAAATAAACTTTTATTTGTAGAAACCATGGAGAATATGCATACATGTTATATGATCTAAAATGAATAGAGTTATGAAGAAGGTTATTTAAACGACCTTTGACTTATTTAAGGACAGTGCAAAGCAAGATCACAATAAAACGCTACTCGGAACTGATTTATGATTGGTTTTCGCAGAGTCAATCTCAAAAAAAGTTTCATTTAGAGAAATAGTCCATTGTTGCTCATCTTCATTTCATGTTTTATTGGCGTTTCAGTTGCGAACAATGAAGACCAACATCAGCCTACATATGCGTACGGTCTAATTAAATCTGAATTGCTCTCTACCCATGTATCACTATGTTGAAATACTAGTCCGTCAATACGCATACCTTGTCAGGCATGGTTTAAGCGTTTGCAGGAATTCATTGGGATACATGTTTATAATAAAATATCAATAAGTTATTCCGGGTTCTTGAGCTCAGTCCGATTCGATCATTTATTATCTCCGATACTCAATATAAGGTATTGTTACTACCTCCATTGGGATTAGAAGTGTATGTGAAGATGTAGCCAGTTGCCCGTGAATATTGTGATGTACAGCACAGTTGAAAAAACTGGCCGTCGTGATATAACTGAAATACCAATGAAATTAAATCGTTACTCCAATAATTCAATTAAATACTTACTGACATAAATTCTACCAGACAGAGATATAGGCCCCTCCTTCTCCCTGTATCCAATCAAGTTATAACTGATGGGTCCTGAACTGTCATGGTGGAGTTTGGTATTGACGTGGTACCATCGTCCGTCAACTACATTGAAAAGTATGTCATAAAAATAACGCAGGAATCCTGATTTTGACTTATTTTTCTAATTCAGACGTTAGAAAATTCAAAAGCAATTCATACGCTGTTTAGACGAAGTTGTCATTACGACAGGGATGGCGTGCGATTTTGAGAACTGAAGTAAACAGATAGGCTAATGCAGGGTAGAGTACACAGTTTTAACTATACTAACAATAAAAGATAAACATGAAAGTGTCATTGAAGAACTAGACCATATTAACAAAGGGATTTTAAACATTTCTCATGCATATTTGACATGAGTAATTCCGATATTATTGGCTTAACCCTTTCCTAGATTTGACGCATTTGCAGCAAACGACTTTTAAAATAAATGTATCAAAAGGAACACTGGCTTCTCCTTTTGTCACAATATTGTCAATACTATTATAGACTTATAAATAGTTTAATTTCTAGAGACTTACTATGCTTTAACTAGATGTGTTCAAAGTAGTTTGATGTATGTTGAACAGTATTCTTGCAGTCATCATCATCATCATCATCATCATCATAATCATATTTTATCAAAATTTCATTTTAACATATTAACGTTATACATCTTCTTTTGTGCCGTCACGCGAGAACACCAACATCAGGGCCGAAACATTCCGACGCAGGGGATAGAGGTATAGAGTAATGAGTCAGGAGGCGAACAGTGCCTGCGCGGCGTGCTTAAGATGACCCGGATCGATACTTTACTCAGAGTCCACAATGTTGGTTTTCTCGCGGGACGGATCTTTTTCTTTTTGATAATTTTATAATAGTGTTTAATAACTAAGCATGCATTAAATAAACAACGGATGAGTCTCCTGTGGGAGATGAATTTTTATAATTTTTGATCTTTCGTTCTAATCATATTCTTGTATGAATTATGTAATGCTTATACCATGTTATTTTAGCGAATAGAATGTTCAAACCATGCAATTAATATGAAAGGTGACAACATGTTTACCTGATTTGTAAAAATGACCCGTATGCTTTTGCCCATCAATTGAATAGCTAATAAACACTGACTGGAATTCACGGATGTCTGGACTGAATAAATAAATAAATGAATTAATAAATTGATGAATGAATACATTAATAAATTGACCAATGGATTAATGCATAAATGAAAGAACGAACACACGAATGGATGCAAATAAACGAAAAAAAACAAAAAAACTTTTGCTTGTGCTTCTGTCCATCAGCAGAATAGCTAATAATAACAGAACAGAATCTGTGAAAGTTGGAAATTTATAAAAAATGAAGAATAAATAAGTAAACATTCGATTGAACGACGAATGATTGGATGAATAAATAAACAATGGAATGAATAATGGAAAATTGAAAGAACGAATGAATGCATGACTAATCGAATTAATAAATACTTGAATGAATGAATGAATGTATATTGTTTTATGGCGCATCGACAGCTAAGGTCATTTAGCGCGCAATTAAATTTATTT
>JAUELF010258141.1:0-11498 GCA_031471495.1 Clinocardium nuttallii
CTGTGTAACGTATATAGTCTTCATTATCCGTATATACGTTATATAGCCCGGGTCTTACTGTCTCTGTGTAACGTATATAGTCTTCATTATCCGTATATACGTTATATAGCCCGGGTCTTACTGTCTCTGTGTAACGTATATAGTCTTCATTATCCGTATATACGTTATATAGCCCGGGTCTTACTGTCTCTGTGTAACGTATAGTTATATAGACCTTACTGTCTCTGTGTACCGTATGTAGTATTCATTATCCGTCTTTACGTTATATAGCCCGGGTCTTACTGTCACTGTGTAACGTATAGTTATATAGACCCGAATGTGTCTTTTTGACAGAGACTAAAACTGCAGCCCCATCGCTTGTAGTACGCCATTGTCCCATCATATGATCCTGTTTATAATTCAATAAGGCGCAAAGCGGTGCTCATGTTTATGTGAAACAGTTACGAGTATGACTCCTCCAAAAACAGGTCACATTGTTGGGACACAAACGGAGACACTGGACTGATTTACCTTTGGTTTACGTATTAAAAGGTGCAGTGTCGTCAGCCTTAATATAATTCGCGTCGAACATACAAAAGGAAATAAAAAGTTGACTGACAGATCTTTCAGATGACTTTTATAACTAGTGTCAATGTAATATAACTGTGTAAGTAACTGAATACACCCTCGTGTTAATCGAATATATAAGTGTTGTTGTCATAGTTTCGTGCAAACTGGTTGCGGTCAAACAGTTGGCCTGAATTTCAATTAGACTAAAATGTGCATGCAGTGTAAGATTTGCAAAGAGAGGCAACTCAAACAAACCATATGTTAGTGATTAGTTTGGATTATTTCCCCTGCTGTTACAATCTTATATGTTATTCATATAATCTTAAGAAACTCATTCTACATGCAGCGGAGTATTGTTAGGCGTGGCAAAGGTGTCTTTATATTTAGTTTAAGGGTAACATCTTACCTTTGACATACTGTAGAAAGTTACTTTCTGGGTCCAATTCCAACAACCTTCCTTAGCGCTTAGTAATACTTATAAACAGTCCACTTATCATGCTTTACAAACTTTTAGGGAAACACAAATAATGAAATATGAAGTACTAATCATGTTTTACAAAATATAAGGAAACACAAATGATGAAATATGAAGTACTAATCATGTTTTACAAAATACTAGGGAACACAAATGATGAAAAATGAAGTACTTATAATGTTTTATAAAATATAAGGAAACAGAAATGATGAAAAGTACTTATAATGTTTTATAAAATATAAGGGAACAAAAATGATGAAAAATGAAGTACTTATAAAAAAAAATGTTTTATAAAATATAATGAAATTTATGAAATTTGAAGTTGTTTTTATTGATCTTTGCAGGACCTTTTAACCCTTTCCCTCATACGACATTTCTGCAGCAGACGACTGTGAACAGATTTTGTCAAAACATAGAAGATCTCTATAATTAAATGGATAACCTATAACTAAAAGTGAAAAACATTGTGGCAAAAGGAGAAATTGCACGTTTTGTGCAATTTCTTCTTTTGTCACTATGTTTTCAAAAAGCCGTCTGCTGCAGAGGCGTCAGAAAGCGTCTATATAAGGGAAAGGGTATTATATTTGACATTTCCACAGTAGTACATTTTGAAAGAAATTCATTTAAATTGAAACTATCAGTAACGCTATGTTTTATGCATCAATACCGTTTGGTAATACCTCATATCAATGACGTAAAAACAATATGCTACGTTTTCCCCTCTTAAGCACTCCTTCATTGTTCCTTTTTGACGTTTATATTCTGATTAAATAGGGGTGCATTTTCACGGAACATAAATGTACTTTTGTCTCTGATATTAGGCCATATACAATTCTAGAATCAGTCTTTGGCAAATGATATTCTGTATATGTCCATACCAGTTTGTGACTAGTCTGATATCCGGCGTACAATAGTAAATTAGTACGTCTGGCATGAACCAACAATGGCGACTAGATTACAATTGATTTAGCGCTATAGAGGACCAATAGAACATGATGTTTGAATTCAGTCCATGAATTATGAAGCGAACTTTTTTCCGAGTTTGAAAGGTTAACCCTAGTTAACCTAGCACGAAAGCTTACAACATCCATAGGCACCACGCGCGAACATGGCATTATTGCATCTATATTTCGATATTAGGTACATGTGTTGGTCTTAGGGTAATTCAACATTCGTTTGGTTAACTAACCTTTCGAATATACAAACAATCTGCAACATGACGGAGCAATGTCCCCCATTGCCACAATGTTTAAGTAGTCGTCTATTACAGATGCATCTATAGTGTGAGATAGAGTAAAATTGAATTACTGGGCAAATTGTGAACAAACAGTATAATCATAAATGTCCCCTTTCTGATGATTTCAATGCGTACTAATTGGTCTCAAAATAAGATCAACGAGTATAGTTGTTAACCTTGTCCACGAATTCCCTCAGTTATATTTGAAGCAGACAATTATAAAACGGACCACTATGAAGGTGTCGTTTCAGGTTACCGGTTCAGAATCAGGTTAGAACAATAACGCTCGTCACAACGGCTTGAATTGATCCGCGAAACAATTGAACAGAAACGCCGCGGCGGTAAAGTTGTTTGCGCTCAGTGCTGTGGTATAAACATAAGAACTGACTCGTTATATTCGGGATAAATGAATGAACCACTAGAACTGGTACCTTAACCAGGAAACGCCGTGATATAATTGAAAATAAACAAACAAATAAAATAGAATATTTTTATTTGATATTTGTTTGTTATTTGAACATGATACCATAGACACAGACATTTCTCTATATACACTTATCATTAATATGCTCATATTCTGGAGAGTTTCTCACATGACGAAAGAATCAATTAAGTTGTTGCCGGGTGACTTGATGTATTTGCTTCGCTGTAAAATAAAGATACATTTTCACGGAGTCAGCTCTGAACACAGGCGTCATAGTTCTCGTTTGAAAATATTGGGGGGAAAACCCCAACCCAATACCGTGTTACTTTTAAAAGTCCCTCTTGATTGTATTATTATAGTATATGTACCATATAGAGAGACTATTTATAGTAACACGGTTTTGTGTTGGTTTTCCCAAAGTTCTCAAAGTGGAAACTTAGACGTCTGTGCTTTGAAATTGATATTTCGCACCAGTGAAGATATAACTGAATGGAATTTACAAATAAAACTAAATAACGTCATTACATCTGAAAATTCCTGTTCATTGAAGGACCCTTTCCCATATACAATAACTATGTAAACAGACGAGTTTGAAATTATCAAGTCCAAAATATAGAAAATATAATATTAATGATAGTATGATTATTGTATAGAAATGAAAACATTCTGGCAAATAGTGAAATAGCTGATTATGAGCAATTTAATTCAATTGTATATTTCTGTATTTGAGCAATGTATCCTTTTGTCACAATTATTCCAAAAGTCGTCTGATGCAGAGGCCTCAGAAAGCGTCTATATGATAGAAGGTGTTAACATAAATCTGTACTGGAACATATGTTATTGTTTGTGCATGATGATATAGCTGACGTTAACTACAACTCTTTTCCACATCTAGCCAAACTTTATGATTCTGTAGTACACACTTGTATATTTAATGCTAAGTGATGAAATACCGTGTTATATCAGTGAAATAAAATCCTTATTCCACACTGTGGAATATGTAAAACTATTTAATACGTTATGACGTCATACCGCTGACGTGACGCCATTTTCCTAGCATTTTTTCATATTACACTACACACGTTATATACAAGGTATACGTAATGGGTATATTATTTTCGTCATCAATGTATTGTCATTAAATAAAAAGATTTTTTGTTTGCTTTGAGTGTGTATGTAATATATTTCAACTCGAAGTGATACCATTTTAACATTATTCAATTGTATCACTTCTCAGTGAGATATATTCCATATCCACTCAAAACAAACAAATATTCTCTATTTATTCTTGGAGAAGTGACAAATTACTTCTTATAAAAATGCCCACATTTTAACCACAATGTTTTCAACTCTTTCAATAGCTATGCTTTAGATTTACTTTGGATATGTGTTTCCATTTATCAATGACTATGCCTGGATGTTTTTTCTGCAGCTTTGTGGTAGGCGGGAAATGATAAAGGGGACATTATAAGTGTCGCTCCTACCATCAGTGGACTAATGAATGATTGAAGCAATTGATTGTCTCTTGTTAAAAGTTTCTTTAAAAACATTTTTCTCATTTATATACTTCTAGGATATCAGTAATATCTACACCATAAGTCAGTTGTAATGCTAACTTCGAGCGAAAAAGAGGAAAGCAATTACTACCAGTTTGAAGTCTTTGATATGACCGGGCCGGGGATCGACACCACATCCTCCTACACCCGAAGCGGAACGCCTACCACTGCACGAACGGGTCGGTTGATTGACGGGAGTAAACGCTTCTTTCAGAAGTATTTCTGCTATATCACGGCATCTTCCACACAACATTCTTATCCTTCCAACAAATAGTTTAGCCTTTTGATAGACGAAGGATGAATATAGTCACAAAATCAACATTGTCAGTCTATGGAAATAATCAATCGCTGTTCAGGGATTCAAACTGAGGACCACGCGATCGACATTCCTCTTTCGTATTGACAGAGCTATCGCGGTTCGGCCCACAGCGGACTAAGAGAGCGTTGTGAATCGAATTAAACAGTGGGTGTATTTCATTTGTAAATATCAACTAGGCCATTTCTGTTGATTCCAAAGCTTGCACCGAAAAGTATGAAATGAATGGGTTTTTAGGCATAAAGGCATGCTATAACGAAAACACATTTTTATTTTCAATTTAATTATTATCCATCAATTATCTCTAATTTATAGTCGTTGTCTCTTACTACAAACACAGCACTAGCTTCTAGCTGGAAAGTGTTATTCAACAACAGAAGCTAGTTTTTATGCATTACCTGAAATACTGAAAAATAGAAAAAATAATCTATTTTGATTATTTGTTGATTTCGAGAAAGCCTTTGATTCATATTGAAGAATCGGCCTTTGGTTAAAACTTATAAATAATAACATAACAAGTAAACGAACTTAAATTTGAAGAAAATTAATTAAACTCTCAAGTCACTTAGCAAAAAACTGTTATTCGATTCATAATCTGAAATAATCTACTAATTGAAACCGGACCGGAATTGAACGACATTCCAGAATGCGTACAATCTGTAATCATGAAATAGGCGTTGAATATCACTATATATTTTAATTCAAATATTTCAATGCAGATAGCGCAAGGATTATTCCATTTGTTAATACAATGCCCGCAAAGAAAACAAATGTGACTACTATTAAAAAAAATTGTCAATTTCTATATTTAGTTACAAAATCGTTTACAAGCCACTAGGAAATTAGTTTGTATGTATATTGATGAATGTGTTCGTGGTTGTTCCCTATTTATGTAATTATGCATATATGCATGTTTAAAGTATATATACTATATAGGTAACGTAGCATGGATATATGTTACACTTACGGACAGTGGTAAAGTGTGTGCGTGTGTTGTGTATGAAAGTCATGTAGTTTGGTTTATCTTTTGTCAAAATACTATTGTTACTTTTATAAATCCTCATATCACATACTGTAAATGTTTTCTCGTGTCAAATGTAAACAAAGCTGCAATTGTTTGACCAAAATAATACTCTTAATTAATAAGAAATAATTGTTCACAAAATAAAACAAGTTTGCTTAAATAATGTGTTGACCTTACATACTCATACAAAGATTACAACTATATAAAGTGTTTAAGAACGACACAAATCGCCTAAATCAATAAGACTTTCTCAAATTTAAAAAAGAAATAGTGATGTTTAATGAAGTTATGTTCACTCTATGAGATCGTTTTTGGAATTATATCCATGTTTTCTTCTTCTTCTTCTGGTTTCACCATCACCTCGTCATCAACGATGGGCAAGTCTATATTAACCACCTGTTCATAGTCGGATTGGGAGATCGTTATTGGAATTGGATTCACTTCGTCTTCTTCTTCTGGTTTCACCATTACCTCGTCATCAGCGATGGGCAAGTATATATTAACCACCTGTTCATAGTCGGAATGGGAGATCGTTATTGGAATTGAATCCACTTCTTCTTCTGGTTTCACCATCACCTCGCCATCAACAATTCCACGTATTGACGACGATACAAGGTCAAGCTCGTTTTTTATTTCTGGAAATTCAAAAGCATATGTATCTGGTTCTCGAGACATTTCAGGCTGTGTACTTTCCACTGCCTCAGGCGACTCAATCTTTATTTTAATATCACTTGGCGAAGATGGCGCTGGAATTGGTGTTGTTTCGTTTGTTGACTGATGTGCCACTGGACCGAGGCTATTTGTTTTAACCTGCACGATAAAATCATTTATTAAATTCAATCTGAGGATTCCAATCATTTATATGTTGGAATAACAATAGTTTAGAGGATAAAGACACATTTCGGCGTATCTTCGATATTTGGAAATAATTATATATTGATTAATATAGAGGATTCCATAGTTGTTCCTAGATGCGTTCAAAGTAGTATGCTGCAAGTATTCTACACGATAGAAATGTTAAACAAAACGTAGTGCATTTTATTTGATATGAACTTTGCTATCTCTTGTAATTCGAGACCGCCAGAACTACAGCTTTTAGCAAGGCAAGTATACGTCAGCATGGTCTAAACTCGAATGGGCATTAAAGATTAACATAAACTGAAGCCCTTTAAGCAGAGTAATGAAAACTGTTACTGAACAATTTGAAATCTCCCATTTGTCCAAAATACTTTAAAGGTGCTGAACTTCAGAAAATAAATATTATTTTTAAAGTTTTAAGCCTTTTCAAATGATGTCTTGAACTATTAGAATAATAATTCCGTGATAAAATAAGAGTAATAATTTCACTTTCCAGTATCATAAACTTCTAAATGTTGATCGTTTGTGCTTTTATTCTTACTGAATAGACACAACCAGTAAGTCGAAATTATGTACATTTTTATGACTTGCAATTGACAGTTTGTCAACATCAACTGCCAAAATAGTCGTGAACTACTTATAACTTACTTTGTTGTCATTATATATATATTAGCAATATAAGGAATTTTTATCAGCATCTTGAGTTCAGCACCTTTAATATTTGTATCTAAATTATTTAGATAATGTATTATTTCTTCCAAGTATCACATCACGTAAACAGTTTACCCTCTACTTAAATATGCATATACTACAGCCCAAATAACCAGAATACGATGTTGCATATCGGCACCTAGTCTCCAAACACACGTTACTCAATGTGTCGGTATTGTACAGTTACAGCCTTATGCAAGGAATCCACGGACGTCTTTAATCATTCCATTAACCATCCGTCATTGATACCTCATTTCCATTACCCATCACGCGAACAGACATGGATAAGTACATGTCACCATATACGATGCAACCGGTTTCTTGTCCAAATCAATCGGGCATCTGGTTTATATATGGCAAGCGCAACTCAATAACAGGCACTGCGGTTTTAACTTTACATGGATATTTAGACTGCTCCTCACCATTCAAACAAACAAATATGAGCCGTCTCTCGAGAAAACCAACATTATGTCCGGGCCGACACATTCCGTCTCAGGGGCATAGCGTAATGACTCCTGAAACAGAAAATCCACAGGAGGCGAGAAAAGTCAGTCCCTGTTAGCTGCATGCTTAGGCTGATCCGGGTCGATACTTTACGCAGAGTCCACATTATTGGTTCTCTCGCGAGACGGCTCATATATAGAGACCAGTGTCCCCTTTTTTATCGCACAATAAAAACACGTCCGAATGCCGATTATTTTCGGATTCGTAGCTGCTCACAATGGGTGGAACGGAAATGAGCTCAAATAGATGCCATACCTTGTCATTTATTTTTTTGTTTGCCTTAGCCTGCCTCCTGCCCATTGATACGTAGACGCTCTGCTCCGGTCTCCATGGGTGTGGATACTTGGAAACATTGATGAGATAGTGCTGATTCACCTGCAAAAGAAACGAACCCATCTTAACATTTGTCCTGCTCTATACGACATTAACCCTTCCCCCACATACAACACATATGCGTCAGACGACTTTGAAAACATTTAATTAAAACTATGGAAACTCTCTGTAAATGAACAAACACTTATTGAATAAAAGATGAACACATTGTGGCAACGGGAGAAATTACTCATTATGAGTATCTTTCCTTTGCCATAATGTTTTCATAAATCGTCCAATGAAGAGGCATCAGAAAGCGTATGTATGTGGGAAAATGGTTAAACGTTTTATCAATACTGAAGAACAATTTTTGTCAAAGCATACTGCGAAATAAACTCTCTGTTGTCCTGTTTGTGACAAACACACTGCACGCGACTACAAACAACATGACTGAGCCATCCCAGGAGAAAACCAACAGTATGGCCTCTGCGTAGTGTATCGAACCAGATCAGCTGCGCAGACTGATCCGGGCCGACACATTCCGTCTCAGGGGGGGTCTGGGGGGGATAAAAATATAGAGAAATGATTCATGAAACAGAAAATCCACACGAGGCGAAAAGTGTCTATTCGGGTAAGTCTGCGCGGCATGCTTAAGCTGATCCGGCACGATACTTTACGCAGAGTCCACACTGTTGGTTTTCTCGCGGGCCTGCTCATTTGTGTACCCTGTTATGTACGCTTTTTAAACTACAATAGTGAACATTGCATACCAGGATCAAGCTGCAAAATCGTGCAATGTAAATATTGGTTTCAGTGTTTGCTACCCGATAACTTATTGTCCCAACACATATTGTATGGTCTTTAAATAAGAAAAACCTCTTAAAAGATACTGTAATTATTCAACGCGATAAGGGTAATGATGGTGATTAAAGGGTTATCAATGCTTGTTCGTCCAACGATCCATTTAACAAGTTGAATGATTAATGTCCAGAACTAATTATTCTAAATAAAATAAATTAAATAAATTAAAAAAAACCTTTTTGAACACAAAATGCTTCATTTTAGAACACGATATGTATATATACGGATCATGCCAGTACATCTGTATTGTTGCAGCGCGATCTATGGTATGAACGGACGAGATGACCTACATATACATGAATATACGTGATAGCGAAGCGATGATTGCCGAGTGATCCGATTGAATATAATATTTAAATATATAGGGTCAATTCGAGACGACATTTTATGCTGTGTCGTCACCGGCAATATACGTACATCGCGTGTTTCAATGAGGTTTAGTGCATGGTAAAGTATTCAGTTTCACCAGAGCCTGTAATGCTTGCCTGAACGTATAAGAGCCACAGCTTGATTGAATGGCTTAAATTCTACAATTGAGCCGTCCCGCGAGATTATGGCATCTGCGTAATGTATCAACCAGATAAGCCTGCGCTGTCCGCGCAGAATGATCGGGGCGGACACATTCCCTTGGCGAGGGATAGAGGTATAGAGAAATGATTCATGAAACATAAAATCCACAAGAGGCGAAATGTGTCTGTCCGGGTTAGCCTGCACAGCATGTTTAGACTGATCCAGATCGATACTTTACGCAGAGACCACACTGTTGGTTTTCTCAAATGTAGTCAAAATGATTTCATGTCGAAGCATTTTTCCATTGCCTTATACCAAAGCGAACAGTCAGTCATTAAGAACTTTCGCATGGTTTTGCTGAAAACAGTGTTGGCAGAAATTCATATTTAAAAAAAAGGAGAGTATACCTGCCATTCATGCAGCCATTTCTTGTGGTTATAGTGTGGGTCCTTGGAGGTCAAGCGTTTAAGAATGGCCTGGTTTTCGTAAGTGATCCGCAAAAGTTCCCTCCGTCTTTTATTTTGGTTCAGACTGTCAAATATCAAAGCAAATACGGTTTTATCAAAATCGAATATATTCAATTTCAATTCAAGCCATGCATCCCGATATGATTTCTTTAAATTAATTAACTTTGATGACTATGCGACAGATTGTATTACAAATTTGGAAAAACGTTTCTAGCGGTAGACCATGCTCCAATTCAATCAACCTTACCTCACGCTAATTAATACTTAATACTTAAAAGCCCATTTCACCATTTCTGTTACCCCAACAGTTTGTATAACATGAATGGCGGAATGTATTTAAGTAAATGAATCTGGTATCATAAATAGTTACTTTGCTGACTTACAATACATATGAGCCGTCCCGCGAGAAAACCAACATTATGGTATCTTCGTAATGTATCGACCGGATCAGCCTGCGCAGTCCGCGCAGACTAATCCGGACCGACACATTCCGTCTCAGGGGGATAGATGTATATAGTAGTGATTCCTGAAACAAACAATCCACAGGAGGCGAAAAGTGTTTATCCGGGTACGCCTGTGCGGCATGCTTAGGCTGATCCGGATCGATACTTTACGCATAGTTCACAATGTTGGTTTTCTCGCGAGACGGCTCATATTAAGAATTGAAATATTTATTTATATTAACAAAAATGGTGAAATATGCTTTAACTTATTAAAGTATTACTTAAATGCTAAGTAAGTAAGGTTGGTGGAATTTAACTCAACATGAAAGCATGTATGGCTAGTGTAGAACCAGATCAGAATTTGCATTGGTACAAACTGACCTGGATCTGCACTTTTCGTCAAATAATCCCAAAATCGCCAAGGACCTTATGACAAACAGTGTAGATTGGATTAGAAAGCAGCCAGGATGCGCAAAGTGATCTTTATCAACACTTGTCACACACCGGACACGGCACACGAGGAGCAACCTTCGAATCTTTGCGTCCGTATACTACTACTACTACTACTTATAATAATCATAATGATAATAATGATCATAATAATCATAATGATAATAATAATAATAACATCTTTATTTAATGAAGGTTACATATTGAGAAGGTTGTTGATGTGCACAAACATAATCTTATCTAGTATATATATATGGCCTTCAACCTATATATCTCTATTTATTATTCATGCATACACACATACGTACATCACTGTAAACACTTACATAAACATATATCCATACACATATATACGTACTGATACATACCAATATACTTACATACACATATTAACATATACATATATGTTCACACACATACATATCCCATATAATTACATACACATATATACATACTCATATATACATACACATACATACATACCCATATACTTTCATACATATATACACATCCCCATACATAAAATGAACCAGATCAGCATGTGTCTCCACGCAATATTTGACCAGGATCTTTCCTGCATGATACTAATCCGTGCAAGCATCATTGTTACTTCTGGAAAATGGATATGGAGAATGGATATGAGCCGTCTCGCGAGAAAACCAACATTGTGGTCTCGAAAGTAAAGTATCGACCCTGATCAGTCTAAACATGCCGTGCAGGCTAACCCGGACATACACTGTTCGCCTCTTGTTGATTTTCTGTCTCAGGAATCACTTCTCTACACCGCTTTCCCTCGGAGGC
>JAUELF010258152.1:0-11498 GCA_031471495.1 Clinocardium nuttallii
ATAAATGTTCTGACAAACTTTCATGGTGATTGGATGCAAAATGTAGTCTGTAGAGTGTTAACAAGGGCAAATGTTGATGATGCACGGATGCTTGACAAAATGTGATCCCAATAGCTCATATTGCACTTTGTGTATAGGTGAGCTAAAATGCTGGTGAATGACACATTGTGTTTCTCAACAACAATATAACCCATCTTAATCTTGTTTTAGGCATTAATTAGGCAAGCAATCAGTAGAACTTTCCCACATACAGCAAATCTGAAGCAGACGACTTTGAAAATGTCTACACAAAAATATTGAAAATCGCTATAATAGTAGGTATGATTATTGAAAAACGTTGAAAACATTGTGGCAAAAGGAGAACTTGCTTGAAATTTTGAGCAATTTCTTTTTTTGTCAGAATGTTTTCAGAAGTTATCTGCTACGGAAGCGTCAGAAAGGGTATATACTTCAGAATGGACAATGATTAGAAAAGACCCAAGTTGAGCAGTCAGGAGAAAAACACTTACTTAGATACTGAGCTGTCAGAGTCTATTGATTTCTGTTTCTG
Organism: Clinocardium nuttallii; assembly: GCA_031471495.1. NCBI lineage: Eukaryota > Metazoa > Mollusca > Bivalvia > Cardiida > Cardiidae > Clinocardium > Clinocardium nuttallii. Next base: position 551 of record JAUELF010258152.1, read on the forward strand.
TTGTGGTCTTGACCTTTCATCTGACCTTGGCTTGTGAGACCTTTTATTCTGGCTTCTATCCTCACTGGAATCTCTATCAATATCAGACAAGCTGGGAAAAAAGCAATCAGTTATTTATTCCTTTGCCACCATACAACCAAACTGCATGGCCGAACTTTGAACACATCCAGGTTTAAACATGGTCAATCTCTGTAAATATGTGAGTATAGATATTTGATACATGGGATAGGAATACACTTCTTTGATTAGAATAATTATATGTCCTGTAAACATTGATCTTGTCACATTGATCTTGTCCTGTAAACATTGATATTGTCCTTGTCCTGTAAACATTGCCTGTAAACATTGATCTTGTCACATTGATCTTGTCCTGTAAACATTGATCTTGTCTCAAGGTGCACATTCTCTGGCAATCATGAGCCTTTATTATAGCCCTCTTGGTTTTAATACAAAAAGGGACAAATTGTTTTGAGTACCAGAACATAGGGTTACATATAACCCCATTTACAGACACATTTTGAAGCATCTACAGCAGAAGGCTTTTGAAAAACCTTGCAATTGCTCAATAGGTCAGTGTTTTCTACTCTTTAATAAAATTAAACTTTTATATATCTGGATTTTCCAAAAAAAATCTTCAAATGTTTCCAAATTCATGCTGCACATGTGTTGTATGTGGGTAAGGATTAATTGATAACATGAAAGATTATTCTAAGGATAAATGCCTCACTGACAGTTTATCTTTTCTTATCTAGGTCTACAATGGGGGATAGCATTTTGTTAACCCCTTTCCCAAATACAGCACATCTATATCGGATGACACCTAGGCACAAATGTTAAAGTCTCTTTAAATGAAATACTGTCTAACTTGTGTTAGCAAGTCACCTCTGTTAAGAAGCCGGCTTGTATTAAGTTGAAGATTAACCCAAACAACATTTTGTTCTTTATTTGACTTGTATAAAGCAGCAACCTGTGATCAGCAGCCATGTTTTGTTTTACTTTAGTCTGGATGGCTGCTTAAGGCAAGTTTGACTGTAATAATTTTTGAATAAAGATAAATAACGTTTTGGTAAATGTAAAGTGTTCACAAAAGAGAAAAGTTATTCTGTTTTCTTAAAGCAGATGTGTCAAAATGCATCTGCATGACTGTGTGAAAGGGTTCTTTAATCAATGTGACTGTGTGAAAGGGTTCTTTAATCAATGTGACTGTGTGAAAGGGTTCTTTAATCAATGTACCTTTCTTGGCCTGAGTCACTCCCTGAGCTTGATCCTGAACTGGAACTTGGTGATGGAGCTCTCTTGTGTTTCTTCTTCTTTTCTTGAGAATCACTATAATAAAGACTCAGTTGAAACTTATTGTTATCACATTGCTCATAAAGGTAGTTCTTACAACTTATATTTAGCTTGTACATTAGAAAAGGTACAAGTTGGCATTTCTAACAGTGTAGGTTCAGATCATCAGCTCATTCTTATCGGCATCTACACAAAATGACAGAAACTTATAACAAGGTTGTGTAAGTAATATATGAACAGATAGATCTTGATCAGAATATGCATCATACACTGGTTGATCTGGGTCTACACTATTCAAAACATCCAACTTAAACCTATTACCATATAGACAGGCTATATTACTCACTGTCAATATCTGGTTCCTATGTACTCAAACTTTATGTTCGAGTTATGATTGGTCAAAGGCATTTTCATGATCAAAATTGACCAATCAGAAGTCTTATGTTGAGCACAGATAAAATGTTTTCAGAGTGTCATAGCTTAGGGCCTGTATTATAACTCATGCCAAATGTGTTGGGGTCCAAACATTGGATACTGTTCTCATTGAAATAAATCTTTTAGATTACAAGACTGGCACCATCTTGCACAAACCAATTCAATTAACATATTCTTGGTGACCTTTTTTTTAACTGCATTTTTGGAGATTTTCCATATTTTAATCTTAATTTCTTAAAAGTTGTCTGCTACAAAATTGTTGTATGTGTGTAAGAGTTAGTTTTGTTTAAACTTATTTATTTTACATCAATTGTGAAACAAGCTTTAAGCTTATAATAATCATGCTCGATGTCTGCTTCCTGGAGACATGTTACCAAGTACTCATGTAGTTTGTGTTGAAAAATCCAAAAGGCAGAACCCGCTCATCACAGGATTTGAACCCAGGACTTTGGAACAAGAGGCCGGCGCTCTACCACTGTACCTGACAGGGTTAACCCTTTCCCTCATACGACAATTCTGCAGCAGACAATTTTGAACATATTTTTGCCAAAAAATAGAAATTGAATGGATAACCTATGACTAAAAGTGGAAAACATTGTGTCAAAAGGAGAAATTGCTTGTTTGAGCGATTTCTACTTTTGTCACTATGTTTTCAAAAAGCTGTCTGCTGCAGAGACGTCAGAAAGCCACTATATGAGGTAAAGGGTCGACATATATGTAATACCTCTTTTTGTGTTTATGCTTCCTTTTCTTGCTCTTTTTACCGTCTGACCTAAAACATAGAATGATAAAATGACTACATCTAGATAAAATGGACTGAAACAAAATAAATGAAAATACAACACCAGAAAATAAAAGGAAGACTAATGAAGTGCTACATTAAAAGGAACAATATTTTCACATTTTGATACAGAGCGTTGAACGCTTGTTACTTATTCAAGTTTCTACTTTCATTGCCCAGATTTTTCCTAAATTTCTGTGAATGAATGTTTTCAATTTGGAGTATTTTATCAATCCTTTCTCCTTTAGCCACATAGATAAACAATTTTTTTCCCTTTTCCAGCAATGTTTTCTACTCTATCTGATAATTTAAATCAGACAATACTAAAAATGTCACACAAGTTATAACTCATAATAAACTGAACAGGCAATATGAAGACATGTAAAACAAATAGAACCCACCACACCAAGTTTCAACACAAATAAGTACAACATTATAATGAGCTGTGATCCATAAAACTTTAACAAACCTTAGTTGTACCCCTTTCCCACATACAACAAATCTGCAGCAGATGAATTTGAAAACATCTATGCAAAATGTGGAATATCTCAATAACGATAAGCCATATTATTGCATAGAGGTAAAAACAAAAACAATGTGGCAAATGGAGTAATTAATTGTTCATTGTGAGCAATTTCTCCTTTTGGCACATTATGTTTCCATAAGCCGTCTGCTGCAGAGGCATCAAAACACACCGGTATGTGTAAAAAGGTTAATTAAAGATATACCTTGGCATATTTCCCTTTTCAACCTTTGAAAATTTTGTGGGAAAAGCCGGATAATATGAGTAATTTCTCACTTTGCAATGAATTTGTTTAATATAAATATTGTTCACACTCACTCAGGGGCCATATATATATATATAGTGCCACAATATGCCTAGATGTTGTCTGCTGCAGAATTTGTTGTGTGTGGGAATGGTTTAAAACACACACAAAATATATGCAGCAGAATTTGTTGTGTGTGGGAATGGTTTAAAACACACACGAAATATATGCAGCAGCAGATGACTTTGAAAAGAGCTCGGCAAAAAATGGAAAATCTCTATAAATATAGGTATAATATACTGATATAAGTTTAAAACAGTGTAGCGAAAGTCGTCTCCTGCAGCGGCTTCAGAAAACATCTATGTGGGAGAAAGTTAAAACACAAATATTTAGGAGCTTAATCTTAAGAATGAAAAACGTTATTGTGAGCATTTAAATAGCAAACAGTGCAGATTGAGTTCAGACTACACAGTGTAAGCGATATATCTGCATGGTTTTAAACATTTCCTGGTACACAGCTCATTTATACTAAAATATTAACAACATACTGTTTTAACTTATTCTTGACTACAATGTAAACCTTTCTAAGCAAGTTATTATGAATGAAGCCAAGTGCTGTAGTAACTTCATAAGGAGACATATCAATAAAAGGCTAATTGAAACATGGTACTGAAACAACTCAAGGGGCAACAATTTAACAGTGAACTACCCGGTAGATATAGGGGGAATATACAACTGCTCCTTTCTTCACAATATTATATTTTATAACTAAAGCAAACTCTATGTTGTGGGTACTCAAAAGAACCACCTCAATGAGACAATTTGTTTGAATAACCACATCATAGGGTTTAACCCTTTCCCTCATATGACAATTCTGCAGCAGACGACTTTGAACAAATTTTGTCCAAAACTTGAAAATTTATATAATTGAATGGATAACCTATGACTAAAAGTGGAAAACATTGTAGCAAAAAGAGAAGAAACCTTTTGCCACAATGTTTTCCACTTTTAGTCATAGGTTATTTGACAGAATTTGTTTAAAGTCGTCTGCTGCAGAATTGTTGTATGAGGGTAAGAGTTAAACAGTGATATTGCTTCTTTTTTCTTCTAATTCTTCCTGGAGGATCAATTCATGTCTGTTAGAATGAATAACAATGGTACACTATTGCTTAGACATTACCGACACTCATTCCACTTTACAAAAATAGTTTTTCGTAACTCAGTGATGAACAATCTTTTAGGCAGTATTGCTAACGTTATCTGTATTGGTGTTTTATGCCATTTTCAACATTTCTTCAATTATATCACAATCCCTCTTGGTATAGAAGCTTCATGGAGAATTTTATTGAATTCCACCCAGTGGTTTGTTAGAAATAGGCCAGACAAAATATGGCTTCCGACCGACAGCCGAACACAGTGACTCCTATATACCCCATAAAACCTTCTTGTTTTGGGGGTATACTAAGAGGAAACTTTGTAGCAAACAGAACAATTTCTCATTATAAACCTTTTCAAAACTCATCTGCATAAAAATGGCTTGGGAAAGGATCCCATATACAGATACATTGCCAGTGTCAGACTGCAAAATTCAAAACTGAAATTTCCATAGAATAGAGATTGATCAAGTTGTTCTCAACATAGATATTTCAGTTATTATCATGGCAGCCAGTTCACCTACATGTACCAACAAATTTCATTAATTCAACTTCAGCGTTATCAATATGTAACAAAATTTATAATTACATTAACTACTCAATAAATATATAAAAGCTTAAATTTAAACACTGGACTGATTCACATACAGATGCTTTCTGTCATGCCTCTGCTGAAGACAGCTTTTTGAAAACATGGTGACATATTAAAGAAGTAATTGCTCAAAACGAGCAATTTCTCCTTTTGCCACAGTGTATTCAACTATATCATTTAATAGTTGAAACCTCATTTATTGAGATCTTTCAGATTTTTGTCAATATCTTTTCGAAGTGGTCTGCTGCAAAATTGTTATATGTGGGAAAGGGTTAAGTATGTGAGATGATAGATGTCAAGTAAAATAGTTAATGACAAGATACCAGAAAGACGAGTTACATGCCGAGTTACCACCGCGGGGGGGGGGGGGGAGTTATTATATTATGAGTAATGTGCCCTTTTATATTTGTTTCGTCACTATGTTTTCAAAAAGCTGTCTGCTGCAGAGGCGTCAGAAAGGGTCTATATGAGGGAAAGGGTTAAGGATACTTTCCTTTATAGACATTTTCCATACTGTTGCCTAAATTACTTTCAAAGTTGTCTGCAGTAGATTCATTCTATGTGGGAAAGGGTTTACTATTCATCAATACTTTAATCTTTTAAATTATTTTATTCCCTACAAATAGAATAAATTCACATAGTCTGCATGATTTAGCCTTGATAAAGGCATTAATTGTATTCAGGTTAATGCCCAGTTAATTCTGGAATACATTAGAAATGTGTGATGTATCATCAATCTTTAACCATGCAGTCTCAACACTGCAGTTCAGTCAATAACTTTTTACTTCACATGACTTTTCTAAGATCTGCTTTACAATCAGCAGACAAAATGTTCAACAATCTAGAAAACTGATAGATTTATATTTATAAAGAGTTAAAAATACATGTATTGCAATAAAAGGTGAAATAATTTATTTGCTCATTTTTGAAAGTCATGTTCAAAGGCAGGTGTCAAATGTCATCTGTGTTAAGTATTATGGGTTAACCTTTTATTTGAGACAGACAACATTATGTTTATAACGACCTTTTTAATGGCCTCTTTCAACAATGTTTCAGTTATATCACAGCAAGTCCTGGGTTAAGCATTTATAGCAGTACATGTACTAATAATTCAATTTATCCTGAAACCTGTGAGTGAGCCAGGCAGAGTCGTTACTAGCATTTTTAACCCTTTCCCACATACAGCAAATCTGAAGCAGACAACTTTGAAAATATTTAAGCACAGAAAATCCCTTTAAATGAAAGAACATTATTAGAGATTTGAGCAATTTCTTATTTTGTCACCATGTTTTCAAAAAGCCGTCTGCTGCACTGGGACCATCTCCACCGAGGTTGACGCTCTACTGTGTACTACACAACCCTAAGGAGGTGTAATATAAATTGCATCTTTTGATAACATTGTGGGAATAGAGCAAATATTCCATAAAAGTTATGAACATGCAATTTCCCCCAACAATGTTTGCAAATTTTGCCAATATGCTATACAAGATACCAATTTTACCATTCCCACAAAAAGCGTTAATGTCTTGCACTTGACTGCAATTGTCTTGCAATTTAATAAGGATAATTAAGATTGATGACATTGAAATGAATGAATGAAGAACTAATTTAAACCTTTACAACCTTCACATGCATTCAACACTTCCGCAGCAGACTTATGAAAACATTGCTGCAAAATGAGAAATTACTCATAATAAGCATCAGTAGCTCAGACTGTAGCAATGCAGGCTGTCAAACCAGGGCTTGTGAGTTCAAACCTCAGTGTATCTTCAACCAAATAATTGGGCTAACAGTCTATTTAGAAAAATAGCCAGTACTTTGGAAAGACTAATATGTGATGTACTGGTGTGATCAAACCATGGATAGATGAACTGGTATGAATGAACAATTTTTGAAAATGGCATTTTAACCCCAATCTATCAACCTTTTGCCACAATGTTTTCTATTTTATTCAATAATGATGCTTTCTTTTATTGAGATTTTAAAATTTGTTCTTAAGATGTTTTCAAAGTATAATCTGCTGTATATTAGTTGGGAAAGGGTTAAACAACACTTTCATTTGTAGGAGTTCATTTTACTGATGATGGTCCTTTATCGCTCAGATTTCTTTGAACAAATTTGAAAGAGGCCCACCTAAGGAACATTCAAGTGAAATTATTTAGAATTTGGTTCATTGGTTTAGGAGTTGTTGGTAGGAAGATATGAATGGATGACAATGGATGGTGAGTGATCACAAAAGCTCATCCCACACTTATTGTTCAGGTGAGCTAAAAACTTGAGAAAATTGAACATTAATTTTTTCTATATTGTAGAGGGTTAATATATTATATCCTATCAGAAACAAGAAATATCTTCAAAAAAGATAAACGTCGATCAATGTGAGAAAACACTAAGAAATGGAACATGTGCATATTATTTGACTTGAATATCACAGAGAAATATATAAACATTGTGTTTATATGTCTTTGAATATCAGAAAGGTTTTGCTTAGTTTAATAAAAGTTTCTACACACATTTGTGTCATAACAAATACACAACATGAATGTAGATTACGCGAGGCTCCCAAGTGATGTATAAGTTTCAATTGACGAAAAATAACTGAAATCTTATTATTTTTCAAAATTAATTAATATTTTGCTCTTAAATATTATATTACATACGTTTTCACTGATTTTTTTTCATTTTAATTTATTTCTTAAGGAAAGCAATTAAAGGTTAGTATGCAGAACATTTAATTTTAAAACTTCACCTTATTATTGCCTCTCGTAGGATCAACAACTTAACTATGCAACAATAAAAACGTTTAATTTCCTTTATATCTTCGCTGTTATTCATTAAATACAACAACATTTGATTGGTCTACAATCTAGATCATTTGTTAAAAACATCTAGGTCAAAACAGGCGCTACGACGAAAAACAGCTTAGTAAATAAATCAATGTAGATGAAAGAGTTGAAAACATTGTGGCAAAAGGTGAGCAATTTCTTCCTTGGCAACAATGTTTCCAAACGTCGTCTGCTACCTTTTCCCACCTGTAGATACATTTTGACGCATCATCTGCTGCAAACGGAGAAATTGCTCAAAACGAGCTTATTTTCAGTAATTATATCTACAATGATAGAGATTTTTCGTCGATAGACATATAACGGCAATTTAACAAATGATCTAGATTGTAGACCAATCAAATGTTGAATAATAGCGAAGAAATAAAGAAAATTAAACGTTTTGATTGATTCATAGTTAAGTTGGCGATCCTAAGAGAGGCAATAATAAGGTGAAGTTTAAAAATGAAACCCTTAATCGTTTTCCTTAAGAAATAAATTTCAGTCAAAATAAATCAGTATGAAATATAATAGTTAAGAGGAAAATATTAATTATTTTTGAAACATGATACGTTTTTAGTAATTTATCGTCAATTGACACTTATATACCCATTGGTAGCCTCGCGTAATCTCCAGTCATGTGACGTATTCTCAGTATAGTTCCATTTCTTAGTGTGTTCTCATTTGTATCGACGTTTATCTCTTTTAAAGATATTTCTTGTTTAATATGTTCTTATTAGACCATCTGGCGACTCTCTCATTGTTTAATGCATTCTATGGTTGCGTATACGTCTTTAAGAGTTTTCAGATGTTCGTATGGAGCGCGTGACAAGTTCTTGCATGTTTATAAAACATTTATACTAGATATGTTTATATGATTATCGACCAATGTAGTACAAGATTAAACTACACTCACGTGTTGGTTGATCTTGACCTTCAATGTCGATTTAAAGTAAATAAGGGTCAAATGCCATCAACCTTTTTTTAGCGCTCAGTAATACTTAAAAGCATACTTTATGTTTGCCCTAATGAAATTCCGAACAAAATGTGATTTCTTTACAAGTATTGGTAGTCAGCTATGTAACTATATATATATTCTTTATTTTCTCCAATTTAGAAGATTTTACATATAACAATACGAACATTAACCTACTTTACATTATTTCAGGACAAAGGGAAGAGTGCCTTAAATCTTAGCAACGTATCTGGAATATTTCATATTCTAATAGGAGGTCTTGTTCTTTCAATGGTTATATCGCTCTCACAAATCGTGTTCCACACAAAACTTAGACCAAAATCAAGGAGGGTAAATATTATTTGCAATTATTAATTATCATTTATCAGTTTGAGTTTAAAAAGAGGCGTTTTATAGACCGCCTTCGATTAAAAATATATCGTTCTATAGAACATGTTCAGGTTGCAAACGTATGCGCAATTGATATCAACAATGATTTAAAGGATCGCGTAGTGTACGTATCCTTTTAAATAACGCCAAACGTTTTCTGTAACGTTGCTTTTGATTGGCTGACATCTCGTCCAATTAAAAACCAACGGAAAGATCAGACTCTTCATGCTATTATTAATATTTTCCACAAAAAACATTACACTGCTTCTGAACAACGACTAAATATGTATCGGGGCATTGCAACAAAAAACATTACACTGCTTCTGAACAACGACTAAATATGTATCGGGGCATTGCAACAAAATTCGTTCATTCCAGAATAATTACAACGTGAACAATCAAACCAACTCATGTGACTCACGAACTTACCGGGCTCCAAGAAAAGTCACCATAGAAGAATCGCCTGTCACCCCTGTTATAACCTGTACAACGAGTAATGGTGGAGTAAGACCTTAGTATAACTCAACATTATTGACCTGACCTTGACCTTCGTGTTAACACTTTCACTGCCGAATGTTGCAATGTCGACTCTTTCATGTTTAGAATTGGACCTTGCAATTGTTTGTCCGACAGAAAATTTGATAAAAAAATAATATCTGAGTGGCACAATGCAGATTTAAAGAGATACAGCTCGACGAGTCTGCATTGTTTACAAAAGCCTTTCATTGCCTTTGGCGGTGACCTAATTAAGATGCAAACAATAATCATGTATATGGATTTCATCGTTATGTAATTCGTTTTATGAAAAGACACATAGTCCAATATCTTTTTTTTTAGTGGTGTTTAACGCCCATTTCAATAGTATTTCAGTCATATCACGACGATTCCTTGTTTAATTACCAACACTAATGTTTTGTGTTTCCCTTAATGCACATCATCGCACATCTGAACTCCAACGTAGGAGTACTACCATTTTTAAAGTGCTAAGTTTCACCAGACCTGGGATCGAACTCTGATCTACATCTTCCGAGGGGGACGCTTTAGTTCATACTGAAATGAATGACGCACAGCTTAGGGATGTACTGAACTGAGAAGTGCATATTTAAATATAGAAAAAAGTTACATTGTTATTAAATCTTCTGATTATGTTGTCAATTAAAACCAGTTTAGTCATTAAACCTTTTTCTAATGCTTCAAAATTTTAAAGACAAAAGTGAATTAAATATGTTGATAAATATGACTAATTTATTTTTTTAGTGAGCCTTCCAAGCTCTCCAGTCGCCATGTTTGATTATGTAATATAACTTGGTAAAAAGAACATATTAAAGTCCATGTATATACATTTTAATCAAGAACCTGAATAGTCATATTGTTTTGAAAATAAGTAGAATATATTGCAAAACATTTATGACAGATATGTTTCAAAGAAAGAAAAATAAATCATATTTTAACAATTTTTAGCCATTCGGACAAGAAAAACTGAAAATTTTGCTCAATGACATATACTTTTTTTTTAAATTTGATAAATGATAGTAATTGCAATAACCTAAAGACGTTTCAGAAAAAGTTGAATATTATAAATATGTTTATACCTTATTTCAAAGTTTAGTTTTGAACTTGTCTATTCTTATTCCTGACAAATACGGGTTCTCATTAGGTAAACATAGCGTCTATGTTTTGGGTTTAATTACAAGTAGCACATGAACTTCCAAAGATATCGGGCCGAGCCCGAATAGCTCAGTCGGTAGCGACGAGGGCTGTC
>JAUELF010258163.1:0-11498 GCA_031471495.1 Clinocardium nuttallii
TTTCACCAATGGACTAAGTCTATGTGGAAAAGCAGCCAGTTGCTTGGGAAGATTGTTGTGTGAAGTACTGGTGTGAGAAAACCAGGAATCACATGAGTAGGTGAACTGGTCGCCTTGATATGACTGAGAAATTGTTAAACCCCAATCAATCAATCAATCAACCAAAAGCAAATGCAGAAATTCCTCATCATATGTCCCTCTCTTAAATTGGGAGCATAAAAATAAAAATAAAAGACAACTTACCTGCAAGGAGCATGTTTGTGACCACATCAAATAGGCTATTACAATAGCAGCCGCTCGACTCACTCCTAGGTTACAAAACACCAATAAGGCTTCATTCTTGGCATTTTTTTTACCATCTGATAATAAAAAATTGTAAAAAGTCAATAATGTTTTGACAGGTTTATCTATATATATCCTTCCTCATTAATGACAAATCTACAGCCGACAACATACAGTCAAATATATGGATAATATTGATATATATAAGTAACAGAACTTTTTTGCAAAATGCTGCTGAATGATTATGAGCAATTTCTCCTTTTTACTATGGCCTACTACATTTCTCATCTACATTGGCACTGCTGTGGCAAATCTTTTGACAGCTTAAAAATCTTGCCCGGCAGTCACGGCCTGTCACGTTTACCCATCCCGTCCCCCCGTTGTCTCACGTTCATCCCGTTTTGTCCACAGTGGCTTGAAACGTGATTGCCGTGGCCGCCAGGAACATAGCGCAAACCTAGCATTAAATACGTGATGTAAGCCGTCGTACTAGTATGGCAGGTTAATCTCTGGCTTTAAGCCAATAATAATCAGCTACGCCAAAGAAAAACAGTCCATCGGTGATATCCGCAAGTTATAATTGTGTGGTTTTAATGTTTTGGTCAATACAGGTCATCCCCGGGTAATGATGCCGGTGGGATTAGATGACGAGTAAGGAAGACCCTGATCAAACTGCACGCAGGCAGTGGCTGATCTAGATTACCGCGTGTCGCAAATTCAAACTTGTGTGTTCGTATGACACGCCACAAGTTTAATTTTGTATTGATGTTTTACGATGCATCGATCCATGTTTAGATAAATATGCATAGGCGTGCAAATCGTGCTAAAGGTAAATATATCTTAATCCTATAATAAATACAGAACTTAATTGAATTAAAATGAAGTTGAGCATTTAAACAAAAATCCATACTTTATTCACGAAACAAGGAACACAAGGTTTTCACCCTGAACCCTGAAATATTCAACAACAAAAAATGTCATTTCTATTTAATTATTTACAGTGAATGTATAATTTTTGATCAGAACTTTTTTTCTCGATATGATGCCTCGTTGGTGTAGTTGTATAGCTTGCGATCCCCGGCCAAATAATACCAACAACTTTAAAAATTGTTGTTCTGGCTTTCCCTTCTTGGTGCTCGGGGTATAACGACTGACGAACAGGATAACTGGACCATTAGTACTGGTAACTATCCCAGGAAACGATGTGATATAACAAAACAAATGTTGTAAACACCATACAAACTCAATATGACCTGTGCAGTCTGCAGGGTCGACACATTCCGTGTCAGAAGGATAGAGGTATAGAGTAATGATTCCTGAAACAGAAAATCCACAGGAGGCGAAACGTGTTTGTCCGGGTAAGAATGCGTGGCTTGCTTAGGCTAATGTGGGTCGATGCATTACGCAGCAGAGTCCACACTGTTGGATTTCTCGTGGCACGGCTCATATTATTGCGTCAGCCTTGTTTTAATTATGTATGAACAAATCCTAAGCATACAGACCGATTCAAAATACAATAAAGTAGAACCGAGCATCTTTAAACAATATATAATAATATATGAACATGCCGTATAGTTACTGATTTGATTGTTAAATTAACGGGAAATTGCTCAGAACTTTGAATAAAGGTTTGAATAATTATAGTACATGTAAATTGACCTGGCGTATGGTGAATGCATAACGATGTCAGTTTAATACACGTTGTACGTAAACTGACCTTAGCCAGTGGGTAACATAAGCCTACCCAGTTATTTATTGGAGATAATACAACTATTTTAATGTTTAGGGTCTGGGTCCAATTCCACAAACTTTATTTAACACTAAGTAATACTTTTAAAAATACAAATCATATTTGATCATTTTTGTTTCCCTACTGTTTTGTAAAACATGACTGGTGGACTGTATTTTAGTAAATACCAAGGGTGGCAACAGTTCCTTGCTTACCAACAATGAATGATTATTTAAGCATTTTATTAAGAAAAGAAAAGTGATTGAGATATCCTTTTAAGTATTTAAGTATTACTTAGCTCCAATTGGATCCTGATCAGAACAGAACAGGACAGAATGTTATTAACGTATACATATATATGTATCTTGTTACATACAAAACATATTTACATAATATTTAACATCATGTGATAAACAATATATATATATTGACAAGTTCAGAGGAAAATATACAGAAATTTCAGATTTCATAAATAAAGTTTTACAATAATATAAAATAAAATTGAATACATATGCACATAAGTCTTAATTTGCACACATTTTAAATTATGTCTGTGCATAAGTTCGTTCCTTTAGTATGAGCTGTAGATATATATTTACTTAAGTAAACACATGTGTTTTATTGCACTGTAGTAATTCAATAAATGTGTACATATTTGTGTTTTATAGTAGTAACATTTGATGTATTGTTTGCGTATTTCTCTATATGCTTTGCACTTGAGGACGAAATGGAATTCGTCCTCGTTATCGCGTGTATCACACAACTGACATAGGCGGTCTTGTCTCTGTAATCTATTATTTCAATACCTGTCATACTCTATATGTTGATTATGTGCAGATATACGGAGTGTCGTTAGACACCTCCTTGACTCTTTACATATAAGTACATTTAGATAACGTTCTAAACCAAAATCAGTCTTAACATGCGAGTATAGAGCATTTAAAACATTATTCGTTTCCATATCAGAAAACATGTTTTGTTTTGAACAGTCTATAATTCTTTGTTTTAATGGAGGAACAGTTGTGTTACCATCATACTTATCTTGTGAATTCGATATGTAAGAGAAACCATATCCATCAAGAAAGGTTTTAACTTTATAAGCCCAATTTTCAACACTATTTACAGAACATTGAAATAGTGCGTTTTGATAAGTTATTTTCAAAATTATATTATCTGTCTGCATCAGTTTAAACCAGTATTTAATAACATATATAATATATATATCCACTGACAAACAATAGAACTCACAAAATGAATAAAATATTTGAGGTGATATATTTTGGGTTATCTCCTTGTTAATGTTAATGAGTAATACATTCATGGCGCTTTAGGCTTAACAAACTAAACACTGGTTGTTAAGTACAAACGAACCTGTATAATTAAAAACAACACCCACATAGTTTAAATAAATTACAACCTCTAGTAGCTTATTGTTATAAAACCATTGATCGCAACCCCCAATCTTGACCTCTTTTGAGAAATACAACACCCTTTGTCTTAGCCGTGTTGACTTCAAGTCCCCAGTATTGACAGTAATCAAACACATCATTTAAACTATTTTGGAGATCCTGTTGAGATTTTTTCTAACGATGACCATATCATCAGCAAAATAAAGAAGAAGTATGCATAAAAGGGCCGGTGAATTGTTTTGGCCCTGTCTTAAACCTAGTGAGATATCGAAAATCTCCGAATAGCTGCCTCAGTGTTTCACAGGATTTATCAAGAGAGTACATAGCTTTAAAAGATCTCAGTAATTTGCCATCTAGGCCCATTTTAGATAATTTGTACCATAATGCATTTATATAGACTGAATCAAATGCCCTTTTCACATAGTAATCGTATTTTTTGCGTTAATATTAGACTATATGTAAAATAAAGACAGCATCTACAGTACTACACCCTTTGCGGAATCCAAAACGTGCTTCAGGGAGAAAACTTTTATCAGCAATCCATTTTATACTCTTCCAGTTAAATTAATTTCGCTCAATTACATATGGCCTGTGATGATCACCCTATACATCGGCATAATCTACTGTAGATCTTCACAGTTTTCAATCCGCTAAAATACGATCAAGAAGTTTCAGACCAGCAGTATGTATATTTGAATCAGCTTGCACAATTACGTACGCTGACTGTCACATGTATGTCCATCTGTCGCAAATACATTGGGGTTTTTTTTCCAGGCCATTGATTCATTACTTTATTTATAAGTGTCTTAAGCATACATATGACACACGATACGCAAACAAAAACCTTCGGGAATCGTAGGAGAATTAAAATTGTTCAGATTAGACAGCTGACGTATTTTGTAAATGACATGAAGAATACGTATGCGTAGACGGGGTCAGAAGAGGTATCACAATTGGACGAAATTATTTTGTAGCAGATGTCTGCAGCTCTATATCTAATGTATGGTGAGCTTTCTTTATGAACTTTTTCTTCAAACAGTATATGTACAAAATAGTCCATATTATTCGCAAATGCCACAGTACATATTCAATGATCAGAGGTCAAGATAAGGCGGGGTATTCAGCACGTTTTCTCACAATTTCTCCCTTAATATTAAAGCAAACCCTATGTTGTGGATACTCAAAAGAATCGTCTCACTGAGACGATTCTTTTGAGTATCTACAATATAGTTCGATGGTCCAATTAGCATTTTAGAGCATGCGAAACGCCCCTTATCTATAGCTCTGCAATGATGTAATTCTGTTGTATACATGACACGAGTGTCGCTGTATTCACTACTACATATGACTGATCTTCAACGGTTCGTATATTCATCTGTTAACACGATGTAGGTACGGCTATAAGAAATGAGGAACACATTTGTAGAAGGGTTTGGAATGCGGCTCCGTTACGGAATAACATTAAGGAATATGGCAGTGACACCAATAGGGTAAATGTCATCAGATTGTCATTCTGTTTTTCTTCTCATGTGAGGCGATTGTTGAAGGCTCCAGGGCCACTGTGAGTATGTACATGCTTGGCAGGGTCGTTATTATTCGGTAGAGAACACAACAAAATAGTTAGATGGGGGTACAATATGTAATTGAATTATTTGCTGCAAAACATGTTCTTGATACCTGAACGAAATCTGGGGTCCATGAACCCGTATAAGAATGGATTGATAACGCAGTTGACAAAGTAAAGTCGGAAAAATAAAAAGTAGACTGCTTTCTCCGAGTTTGATATATCTTGAAGGATGTTTTGATCTGCAATTAAATTGATGAGAATCACGTACAGAGACGTCGTGATAACGAACACAGTGGTGAGGACTAGCATTATAATTGTCTTCCGCTTTACGCGAAGCTCGGAAACATCACGTCTCCCCGTATATCTATTGTACATGACGCGTGCCGTCCGTGTAGCGCTTGAATTTGAAATGGACCTACATTTATAATGTTGTCTGGACCTTTTGACACCTTTTGAATCGTGTCTATTTTGTTGAATTGTGTCGGAATATTGTTTGTGGTTGCTCCGTCTTTGCACGGTGATGTCATTTAAAGTGATATAAGTCTCATCGCTTGTTTTCCTACCACCGTCATCATAGTTTGCCAATTCGGCTGACAATCTGGTCGTCGCTATTTTTCTGTGCATATCTTTGTCGTTTACAGGTTTATCTGAAATAAATTCAGCCTTTTTGTGCACTGTAACACCATCGGTAAAGTTGCTCTGTTCCGCCGTAAACCCTTGCCTAGCGACAGGTTTGCCAGAATCATTGCAATGAGTCAAATCATCTGTAAGTTTTGCTGTATTGTTATTTACCGCTATATTCCCTCCTTGAGTGTAAACGGTGTCTGATATCGTATTGATACTCGCACGTGAAGAGTTGTTACTCACTGTTGATACTGAGAATGCTTCCGAAAGTCTACGATCTCTGTTGCAGAATAGCTTTTTAGCTGTGAGGAAGTTGAGCGTAGTTATCACCACCATCATCACGCTAACTGGTAGTGTATATACACACGTTATATACAAAAATGGGTAATACGTATTCTCTGTAAATTCGGAAGACTTCTCACAGACCGACACGTTGACACTGATGTCGCCTTTTTCATAGAGATATGTTTGCTTCCCCCAAAGTACGGTAATTGGCGCGGCAACGATTGATGATATAACAACAGCCGTCGAACATAATTTAAGCGCCAATGACGGTTGGATTTGCCAACCAAGAGGTCGACATATTTTTCTGTGGCGATCGAACGCCAGGAGAAAAAGAATGGACGCGGACCCCCATGCTCCCAGAACGTTAAAGTAAGATTTCACCTTACAAATCCAGGCATGCTCGTATTTGTACCAGTTAAGCTGTGAAAATAATTCGCCTGGGACACATGTTAGACAACTTGTCAGGTCAATTAACGCCATAAATAATACAAAGTATCGGAAATTACTTCTTTCGTAGCGTTTTGAATAAACAAGAAGTATCAATGTGTTTCCAATTAGACCCACGATATTTTCAAAACCAATTAGGACGGTTACTGGGAGAACGGCCATTCTCATATTACTATTTACATAGTCTAAAATGTCTTCGGGATTGTGAACCCCAGTCGTGTTATTATCCATCATGAGTGTAGACAATTACTTGGCCAATAGTCACGCTATTAGTTTCATGGTCAAGTTAGTATTTATCAACATATAACGTTCAAATCGCTTAGAAACGGTTTCTCTTTCTATAATCCAAAAACAGAAAACATACTTCTTTTTTTTAAATTTGAAGAAATTGGTCAAGCCGATGCCGTTCTCTTGTTTCCCCAAACATCAATATGTCCTCCTGATTTTCGCTTTCTCGCTTGGTGCACGCTTTAATGTCATGTATATCATCAAATCATAGTAATTTATCCAACTGACACTGATATATTTTTTCTTTTTAAATAACGATGAAATTATGTTCTTTATTGGTTCGTATTACAAGATGCATGTTTATCTATACGTAAATGCATATTATGTCTACATGTATGTCTGTATTTCAAACAACGATACAAAAAAACAACTCAATATATAATCCGTGACTGTAAGCACTTGTAATGTTTTTCAAGATGATATAAATCTTCCGTCTGTTTTTCCCCTATACATTGACAGAAAGAAATTAGTAAATGGTGTGTTTGAATACGTCGTCAGATGCTAATTTAACACTTTGCATTTGCTGACCCGATCTTAAATACGAACAATTTGGACGAATTTCCCTGAATTATTAGTTATCCCCGACTTTCCACAGTTATCAGTTGACAATTACAAAACAATTACATGCCTTTTCAAAACAAGGAATTACTTAAAAACAGAAACAAAATCAAAAGTCTCCACTTAGCCAGTTTCAGAAGAACTTGAAGTGTCATAACATGTTGCCTACATAAGGTTTTGTCGAATTAAATGTTTTTATTTTCAAAACACGATATAATCCATTAATTAACAGTAGAAATACTACTGTATACGTAATCCACTGCGAACTCTGACGTGTGAATAGTGACAATGATAAAAGCCGATGCCAATGTAAACTGTTCGTATTGGTTTATTGTAAGTTTAATGGGAACCAATAGTAAACACTTTCTGGAAATAATCCTTGCGTTACAGAGATTCCGAATTCCATTCGCAAAGAGCAATCTAGTAAGTTTGACAAACATTATTGTTTTATTGATGGCCACTTTATTGTCATTGCAAACATTTTACGTATAACTCTTTATTCCATTATAACGAAGTTTGTTGTAAGATCATACAGTCATATTCGTAACCGCGTAAGTAATAACTGAGTGAGGGCTACCACTTTGACTGGTAACCTGCTTGTAACCAGGATTAACATGATAGTGGTTAAGTTTACAAGATAGCGTGAGTGCATTGTCTCGTCCGTGTAATTTCTCATATTTTCCCAAAGTTTTCAAAGTCGGCTGCTACAGAGTCGCCAAATGTATATAAAGAAAATGGTAATGTTGTGTTTCATCGCCGTTTCAGCAATACGCAAAGGCACACATGCGTGAAATCATTACATCTATATTATTCAGTTTTATTTTTGTCTTGCTTGTCTGTTTTATTAGCTCACCTATGCACAAAGTGCAAGGTGAGCTTTTATGATCGCTCACCGTCCGTCGTCGTCCGTCGTCGTCGTCGTCCGTTCACATTTTCCTACAAACGACTTCTCCTCCTAAACCAATTAACCAAATTCAAAATAATTCTTCAGGAATGTTCCTTGGCTGGATCTTTTTTAAACTTGTTCAAATAATTTTATTCTATTTAGAACTTTGGTTGCCACGGCAACACAAAAGGAGAAATTAACCAAAACCTAAAAAATCTTCTTGTCCAAAAGTACTAGCCCGATTTGAAAATTAGTTTGCACAACTGTTCCTTGGGACACCTCTACCAAGATTGTTCAATTGATTTTCGATCCGTTGAAAACATGGCCGCCATGGGGCGGAGCTTGTTTTCCTTATATATGCATTGTTAAAACTTCAAAAATCTTCTTGTCTTAAAGTACTGGCCCGATTTAAAAATGATTTTGCACAAATGTTCCTGTGGATACCCTCTACCAACATTGTTCAAATATATCCGATCCGTTAAAAACATGGCCGCAAGGGGGCGTAGGTTTTTTTTTTCCTTATATGTGCATTGCTAAAACTTAAAATATCTTCTTGTCCAAAAGTGCTGGCCCGATTTGACAATTATTTTGCACAAATGTTTCTTGGGGCACATTCTACCAATATTGTTGAAATATTTCCGATCCGTTGAAAAACATGTGCAGAGAGCTTGTTTCCTTATATGTTAAAACTTTAAAAATCTTCTTGTTCAAAAGTACTGGGCCGATTTAAAGATAATTTGGTACATATGTTCCTTGGGTAACTGTAAGAACTAAGATTGTTCAAATAATTCCGATATGTTGAAAACATGGCCGCCAGGTGGCGGAGCTTACTTTCCTTATTATGTAAAGGGTAACATCTTTGAAAACTATTGAAGTTCTATTAAATCAGGTGCGCGATATAGGCCCATAATGGCCCTCTTGTTTTTATTTCATTTGGCGTTTCGCTTTATTTCATTTGATTTATTTTGTTTATTTTCATTTCGTTAGTTGGGAGTATCTAAAATGGAAACTCTTTAGTCTCTTGTGAGATACGTTAAAACATAAACCCATCTCAGTGTAAACATTTACCAAATACAACCGTAACCATTTATCACATGACGCGGGCTATTCATCACGTGTTGTTGTTCTGTTATGAAATGTTGCACATATTTGATCACCGTTTAACGTGAGCGGAAACTATTGACAAAGATAAGGCATTACAGTGCCAGAACCCCGTAATATTACAAACACTTCATTTTTAAAAATATGACATACTCTAGAGGATGCTTGTACTTAAATTTTACATTTAGCTGAAGGGGGAAAGTAGTCTATGACTTGTCAATGTCAATTAGTTACGTTTCAAATCGTTACGTGCTTTCATAAAACACACCTATCGATGTTTAAATGTAAAACTGTTGTATCTTCACACTGTACAAGTGGTAGTTACGGGTTATTGCAGAAAGGCACGAATCTCTTATTGATGTACGTCAATTCCCTTTTAGAATGCGGTACAATCCATTAAGTAATTAGAGTCTTAATAACATCTTCTTCTTTGAACATTCTCTCTAGATCACGTTGACCACCACGTCATACGATAACATTGAGGATGTGCGGATCAGGAAAGACCCTGTTGACAATCAGACAAGGAAAGACCCTGTTGACAATCAGACAAGGAAAGTCCATGTTGGCAATCTGACAAGGATAGTCCATGCTAGCTATCTCATCAGGATAGCCGTTGTTGGTAGCCTCTGTTGGCAATCTGACCAGGATAGCCCTTGTTGGCAATCTGAGCAGAATAGCCCGTGTCCGCAATCTGACCAGATTATCCCCTGTTGGAATCTGACAAGGATAACCCCTGTCGGCAATCTGAGGAAATCTGAGCAGGATAGCCCCTGTTAGCAATCTGCCAAGGATAGTCCGTTTTAACAATCTGACAAAGAAAGCCCGTGTTGACAATCCCATCGGGATAACCCCTGTTGGCAATCCCATCGGGATAACCCCTGTTGGCAATCTTACCAGGATAGCCTCTGTAGGCCATTTGAAAAGGATAGCCCCTGTTGAAAATCTGACAAGGAAAGATCCTGTTGGAAATCTGAGCAGGATAGCTCCTGTTTGGCATTTGTACAAGCATATTCCATAATGGCAATCTGACAAGGATAGCTCCTGTTGGAAATTCGAGAAAGATAGCCCTTTTTAGCAATT
Source organism: Clinocardium nuttallii (assembly GCA_031471495.1). Lineage (NCBI taxonomy): Eukaryota > Metazoa > Mollusca > Bivalvia > Cardiida > Cardiidae > Clinocardium > Clinocardium nuttallii. Next base: position 10,257 of record JAUELF010258163.1, read on the forward strand.
GTGCAAGGATATCCTCTGTTGACTATTGGACTAGCACAGCCCATATTTGTAGTCTGACAAGGATATCCCCCGTATGTAATCTGAGCAGGATAGCCCCTGTCAGTAATCTTTAGAGGATAGCCCATGTTGACAAGTATAGCCCCTGTCGGCAGTCTGACCAGGATAGCGGATAGCCCCTGTTGGAAATCTGACCAGGATAACACCTGTTGGCAATATGACAAGGAAAGCCCGTGTTGACAAACCGATCGGGATAGCCCCTGTTGGCAATTTGGGAAGGATAGCCTCTGTTTGAAATCAGAGCTGGATAGCCACTGTTGTCAATTGGACAAGCATAGCCCATATTGGCAGTTTGACAAGGATAACCCATGTCGGTAATCTGATCAGGATAGCTCCTATTTGTAATTTGACAAGGATAGCCCCCTTTTGGCAATCTGATCGGGATAGCTCATTTTTTGGCAATTGGACCAGGATAGCCCCTTTTGGCAATCAGACAAGGATAACTCCTGTTGGCAATCTGACCAGGATAGCCCGTGTTGTAAATCTGATCAGGAAATACCCTGTTGACAATTGACAAGGATAGCCACTGTTGGCAGGCTCATGAGGATAGCCCGTGTGGGCAATATGGTACGGATAGCCCTGCTACTTATCAAATCGTGTCGTTCGATTTAATGTGAAAGCTCGCCAACTGATTTTAAAAGTCGTGTCGCCCTGATTTAGTGTAAAATATCGCTTACGTATTAAATGGTGTCGCTGTGACTTAGTGTAAAGATCGCTTACTTATCAATACTTGTCGCCCTAATTAAATGTACAAGGTCAAAAACTTATCAAATCGTGTCGCCCTGGTAGCATACAAGATCGCTAACTTATCAAATCGTGTCGCTGATTTAATATACAAGATCAAACACGTGTCCAAACATGTCGCTGTGATATAGTGTACAATATCGCTAATTATCAAACAGTGTCGCATTTATTTAACGTACAATATCGCTATTATTCAATCGTATCGTCCTGATTCAGTGCACAAGACCGCTATCTTATCAAATATTATAAAAGTTCTTTATCAACCCTCATCCCGCTGAGTTCGTACAACTTTGCCAATCACATTCCTTTAGTCCTTTCCCTCATACGACCATTTTGCAGCAGACGACTTTAAACATATTTTGATAAAAAATAGAAAATCTCTTTAATTGAATGGATAACCTATGACTAAAAGTAGAAAACATTGTGGCAAAAGGAGAAATT
>JAUELF010258174.1:0-11497 GCA_031471495.1 Clinocardium nuttallii
ACACTCTGGAAGCCACATTTTTGGCTTGAGCATGTTGAAACTTTGTCAGAATGTTTGTCTTAGTGATATATAGGCAAATTACAAAACCGGACTAGGTCACTAGCCTAGGTCAAATTTAAAGAATATCTTGTGAACATTCAGGTGAGCGATCGAGGGCCATCATGGCCCTCTTGTTAGTAAGTATACCTTCATTTCTAGAGAACCTCCAGATCTTGAGTAAATGTTTTCAAAGTAGTCTGCTGCAGATTTGGTGAATATGGGAACAGGTTAATAAGAAATTTAATTTCATGATATTGTGTTGAAATGTTGAAAAGATAGTTTGGTCTCAGAACCCGTACATTTTTCAAATGCTAACACATGTCCATGGACAGTGGTAAAATTTAGGGATTTCCACACCACTGATAGAGGAGGTCTGATAACCCTTTCCCTCAAACAACAATTCTGCAGCAGACGACATTGACCATATTTTGTCAAAACATAGAAAATCTCTTAAATTGAATGGATAATCTATGACGAAAAGTGGAAAACATTGTGAATGTGGCAAAAGGAGAAATTGCACGTTTTGTGCAATTTATTATTTTGTCATTATGTTTTTAAAAAGCTGTCTGCTGCAGAGGCGTCAGAAAGCGTCTATATGAGGGAAAGGGTTAATCATTCCTAGAAATATATCCAATTAACATTTCCCCATTATACAGACACCTTAGACGTACTGCAGCAGACAATTTTGGAAAAACATTGTTGGAACTTGGAAAAGGAGAAATATCTCATTTTATGGCCATTGGGCATTTCCTCCTTTCGCCGTTATGTTTTCTATTCAATTATTAGATTTTATTTTTGCAGAACTTCTCTTCATTTTTGTCTAGATGTTTTTTAAGTCGCCTTCTGCAGATTTGTTGTACATTGTATGTTGTAAAAGTTGAAACGTTGAAGAAAACTTTGTGTGCAATCTATATTTTATTTCTTCTCACAGATGCCCTCATATTGTTAAAACAGCTTAGCCTATAGATAGGATTATTTTCAAAAATGAATACCACAAAGGAACTCTTGAAAGATATTGATGATGTTTTAGGAAATGAAAATCCACCGAATGAGCCAAATATTAGCAGTATGCCAGATACACAAGAAGTGATAAATATAATTGAGGGAGAAATATCTGATACAAAAACACAGACAGTCAGCAATGATGATTCTAACACATCTCTCAACAGTAGTAGTGCAGTAGATACAAGTGTCACCAAAGTAGAAAGTGACACACCTGTAATCGAAACATGTAGTTCCTCTGATCAGAGAACCAATCAACATGCAGCAACTAATTTAGAAACACTTTCTGATACAACTCATGAAATAGATACATCTGAAACAATTAATACCACTGATAAGGATGTCATTCAAGTACCTTATAGCTATACAGTTGTAAATACATCATCTAATACACTTAAGGCGAACAATACTTCTACGTATTCTGAACCTGACGTTACAAAACAGAATATAACCGAAAGAGAGAAAACGATTCTTGATGCTGAGCAATCTAAACAAGCAGCTGTGCCAGACAATGACCAGTTATATACAACAGACACGTCTCTTTGTGGAAGTGACATGTGTAAAACAGAATTAAAGACATCAGAATCTCTACAGAACTCAACTGAAGTAACAGTAGTTCATGCACATAGAGATGTACATACAAGTAATCTTACAAGAACACACATTACAGCAAGTTCAGGAGATTCAAAAGACATGGATAAGTTTGTTAAAGATAATTCAAGTATTGTGAACCAACTTGATACTGTCACTGAACCTCCAGAGAAAAGGCAGAGAACTGATGTAACTGATGAAGAGTAAGTGGGCTATGTACTATGTAATTAAATTAAATTAAACAGAGGATTAGTTAAGGGGGAATAAACTAATCTTGTACACACAATATCTCTTTTATTACCCAACCAGAGCCTGTCATGCAGGTACTCAAAAGAATTGTCTTACTGAGACGATTCTTTTGAGTACTCACAACATAGGGTTTGAGTGTCAAATGAGGATTTTAGAACATAATAATTCCCCTTATCTATGAGCTCTTATTAAATATGTGTAACTACAAGTGTATTCTAATGCTTACAAGAGAGCTTTTAACATTTACTCACATACAGCTTATTTTAAATCAATATCTGAGTAAACTTATTGAAATTCTCTCCAAATGGAAGGTTACTTTTTTAACAGAGTTGATAACATTGCACATGACTTTTTAAAGGAGACATCGCTCATCATGGTGATTTCTTCTTTTGCCACATTATTTTCAAAAGTCATCTGCTTCAGTTGCTTCAAGTGTGTCTACATGTGGGAAAATGTTAACAAAAACATGCACAGGCAGAGTTTAGTTATCGCAGCCTGAACAAAACAAATAAGGTGTTTTTGTTTCCTGCCTGTCTTATAAGCTATCATATCTCTAAACAATTAGTATTCTTTAACCGTTTCTCACACAATAAATTCGCAGCAGATGACTTTGAACACATCTCAGGGGTGGCAAAATCTATTGTCCATATTGCCCAGCTTTCATACAGACAAGTGCAAAATAGCATTTTGAAAAAACGGACAAGTAAGTCAAAATGATATTTCACCACCCCTGCATCTTTTAAAAAAAATGAAAAATCTCCATTAATATGAAAGTATAAATATTTTAAAGTGTTGAAAACATTGTAGTAAAAGAAAAAATTGCTCAGTTTTAGCAATTTTTCCTTTAGCTTCAATGTTTTCAAAAGGCGTCTGCTGCAGAGGCACTAGAAAGCATCTTTATGTGGGAAACGGTTAATATATCAGATAGAAATTCAAATCAAATTGTCAAAATTGCTAAAATACAGTTTGTTAACACGATACAGGCTTTCATTTTGATTGTATCTCAATCAAACTTATTTGGTAGTTAGATATCCATGAGAGCTCGGTTCCTTTAGAAAACTAGCAATATCCACCCATGCAAGACTGGATTATGGCCCTTGAAATTGTCAAAATTGCTATAATACAGCTTGTTAACACAATAGAGCCTCCGTAAGGCTCCGTTTACTCTCTGATCTTAACTAAACTTAGATAGTAGTTAAACATTGATGACAGCTTGGTCTCTTTCGAAAACAAGCCAGATCTTTCCCAGTAGAGTATAGGCCCTCATGGGCCTCTTGTTTGTTTGTTTTTCATTAAGATTAAGAAACAATTATTGATACAGGATTTTTTGGTACTTGATCATTTTGTACTGCATATGTTTTACAATATAAATATGTATCTATGTATTATAATATAATATAATGTATTATGTATCTATCTTATCTATTTATACTGAAGGAAATCAGAAAAACAAATGAAGTCAATTGAAGGTCCAATGTCAGATGATACATCAATGTATACAGCAAAACCTGCAGCTAGCACTGATGTTCAGGCCATGGATGAAAGTAACCCTGTATTGCACTGTGATGACAGGTAAGGTGTTTTTTAAGCAAATTCCGAACACACCCATTGAAATCTAGACTGGAATCAGTCCCTTTTGGTTTACATTTTGGTACAATGTTGGTACAATGTTGGTACAATGTCCGCATTGAATTTCTTCATATACCTCTTTCTACAGTAGCTCTCTGATAATGAACACCATTTCGTGTTCAAAGAGATGTCTTGTTTTATATAATGGTCTAGCTAATGGGAAGTAAGCTACCCTTTTCTCCTCAATGTCTCTCTTATTACCCAAACCAAGCCCTACATTGTCGGTGATCAAACGAATTGGGTCAGTGAGATGGTTCTTTTGAGTACCCACAACCTAGGCTTTGTGTGTCTAATAAGAATTTTGGAATATATGTGAGCCGTTCCACGAGAAAACCAACATTATGGACTCAGCGGAGGCTTATCATGAGCTTATTAAACCTTTTCCTCATATAGACGTCTCTGCAGCAAATAGAATTGATAAACAGAATTATAAGCAAGTGTTGTAAAAAGTTGTTTATTGCAGGATAATGTTTAATATTTATTTACTCTTTCTAGTGCTTCAACATACAGCATTTACCCATTTCAAGGCCCACCTCGTCAAGTGACGGGAGCGTGGAAATGCTTCAGATCACAGTCCAGTAACAACTACCTTCGTGGTTGTAAATGGTATGACAGTTTATATTTATTTATCTTTTAGCCCTTTCCCACATACAGAAAATCTGTAAGGCTCTTTGCCTTATATGGCTATAGTGAAACTTTAAAAAAAATCTTCTTCAAAAGTTTCTGGCCGAATTGCAAATAATATGAAGAAATCTATCAGATTCCTTCAAGCCATGCTGATTGGTTGAAAAAACATGGCCTTTTATAGTGATTTGATTTTTGCCTTAATGCAGTGGAGTGACCTCCTGTTCCAAAGAAGGGGCTGCTAAAGACATTGGTAGAACACAATTGACTTTTGTCAAATGTCAGAAAAAATGCTGGTCTAGATTGGGTTTGAACTCACAGCCCTGGATTGATAGCCCATGTTGCTACAAACTGAGCTACCTAGGCATGGCAATGGCAGAACACAAATTACAGATTAGTTATATTTACTTTACTCTTACTTATTAGCTGCAGTAATTAATTAACACTTTCCCACATACAGATGCTTTCCCGCACATCTGCAGCAGGCGTCTTTTGAAAACATCATGACTAAAGGTGAAATTGCTCATAATGAGCAATTTCTCCTTTTGCCAAAATGCTTTCAACTCTTTTCAATAATTATTCATTTTTAAGAAATTTCCATATTTTAGTATAGATGATTTTAAAGTTGTCTGCTGCAGATTTGTTGTATGTGGGAAAGGGACAAAATTAATACTGTTGATTGTATTTGTTTGTAGGGCACCAGATGGAACATGTTTGATGACAAATACAAATGATAATTGTATCCGAGTGTTTAACACACCAGAACAGTTGTATTACGCAGGAGCTGACACCAGTGAAAGTGAAGAAATGGTATGTTAAACCCATTAACCCTTTCTCGAAAACAACATATCTGCAGCCAACTTCTTTGAAAATATTTAATCAAGATATGGACAATATCACCAAATTAAAGTATGGTTATTGAATAGTATTGAAAACATTGTAGCGAAATAAGATATTGATTGTGAGTCATGACTAGTAGCAAGTTCTCCCTTTGTCCCATTGTTTTGAAAAGTTTTCTGCTGAAGAAGTGTCAGAAAGTGTCTACATGAGGGAAAGGGTTAAAATGTACACATAAATTGAAATAAGTAACGATTTGTCTCTAAATGAGACCACTAGAGGAAGACAAATGACTTTAGTCTCAATGACATGAGTCTCAATGACTTTTGTTATTCATTGGATAGAATATTTGGTGGAACAAAGATTCAATCCTGCTACCGCAGGAAAGATATCCTCCTAAATACAAAAAAATCTGCAGCAGACAACTGTTAAAAACATCAAAGTAATAATTTATAAAATTCGTTTTGAGCAATTTCTTCTTTTGTCACTATGTTTTCAAAAAGCTGTTTGACTGCAAAGGTGTCAGAAAGCATCTATATGAGGAAAAGGGTTAAATTACATTACAGAATTTAAGAGTTCTGACACATTTTTTTGGACAGTCAATTGCATAACTTTTAAACAAAGAAATGTAACACTAAAAATATGTTAGTATAAGAATATTTATAGAATGTTTGATGAATAAGACTTCTATTTTCAGGCACCAGTCCTTAAAGTAAAAGAAGCAGATACAGTCTATGACTACTGTTGGTTCAGTAAGATGCAATCCAGTGACCCGGATTCTGCCTGGTGAATAAATTAATTTTAAACCCTTACCCACATTATAACAAATTCCAAGCAGATGGTTATATATTGAAATTATATATACATGCAACTATTGAAAAGAGTTAAAAACATTTCAGAAAAAGTTGTTTGTTGTAGATGCATCAAAATACACCAGCATACATGTAGTAATGTGGGTAAGTGCTAATCTTTTCTTTGATACAGGTGACATTTGAGCAATCCAGTTTTGAATGCAAGTTTAAAAAAAGAAGTATTTCTCATAATAAGCAATTCTCCTTTTCCCACAATACTTTGAGGGTGTCAGCTATAGACACCCCAGACGTCATATGAAAATGGGAAAGGTTGAAAGCAAGAAATTATTTGCCTCTGTAATTTGACTGAAAATGTTTTTAAGGATACAAATCTCTTCAGAAAAACAACTAATTATGATTGCATGGTATAACAAGAGTTAATGAGCAACTTCTCATTTTTCCACAATATTTTCAAAAATTGACTACTGCAAGTGTATCAAAATGCTTCTGTTAAGCGGAAAATCATTAACTTTAATTTAACCCTTGCCCTCACACAACAATTCTGAAGCAGATGACTTTGAACATATTTTTTCAAAAAGTAATCAATCTCTGTAACTGTAACTTTTATGACTAAAAGTGAAAAAACATTGTGGCAAAAGGAGAAATTGCTTGTTTTTAGCAATTTCAACTTTTGTCACTATGTTTTTAAAAGCCAATTGCTGCAGAGGCTTCAGAAAGCGTCTATATGAGGGAAACGGTTAATAATGATTGTTGTATTTTTTTCCAGTCTTGCTGTTACCAGTAAAGATACACCTGTACATCTGTATGATGCATTTACTGGTGATCTGAGATGTAGTTACAGGGCATTTGATCATGTGGTAAGTGTTAACCCTTTTCCTCATATAGATGCTTACTGGCGCCTCTGCTGCAGACAACTTTTAAAAACATTGTGACAAATTGAGAAATTGCTCAAAACGAGCAATTTCTCCTTTTGCCAAAATGTTTTCAACTTTGTTCAGTAATTATAGCTATAATTTTAAAGATTTTCCATGTTTTTGAGTAGACATTTTGAAAGTCACCTGCTGCTGATTTGTTATATGTGGGAAAGGGTTAAATGACATGGATGCATGTATAGGAGCCATTACACAGTGAATACCAACCTCTGCATCTCTATGACAACTGAGAATGCAATGTCTGCCTGCGCATACATGCTATCTGAGGCTGACCCTTTCCTATAAAGAACATGTTCATCAGACGACTTCGAAAACATCTTCCCAAATGTATATATAAAATCTGTATAAATGAAAGTGTAATTATTTTATTTAGTTGAAAACATTGTGGCAAAAGAAGGATTGCTAAGCTGATGATGCATCAAAATATGTCCTTCTAATATGTCATAATTTGTAAACAGTTCAGCCCAGATCAAATTGTACAGATGAGCACGTTGATCTGAGTTTACATTGGTAGCATGTCGTATGTTTGATTTTCCTGGAGCACATCATTTAGTTTTTGTGTTGATTTCTATATGATTTGCTCAACCAATCTAATGCATTGTTACATATATATATGACAAATCTGTAGCAAGCTACTTTGATATAGTCTTGAAAGAGTTATGGAATATCTCTATAAATGAAAGCATTATTACTGTAAACTTTGAAAACATTTGAGCAGTTTCTGGTTTTGTCACAATGTTTCAAAAGTTGAACAACAATAAGCATGTGTATGTGGGAAAGGGTTGATTTGCTCCATCAGTCCACCACTATCATTCTGAGCATTTTGTTGGCCATGGATGCCTGTGGAGTAATAATAATAATTTCAAAAGAACGATTCTTACATGACATACTACCAAATTAGCTAAAACCAATATGATAGGTCAAAATACATGACTTCCAGAAACTCATCTACACTGCTGACCAATGGAGGGCCGTCATGGTCATCTTTTTAAAGATGTTTGCTTTGAAAAATCTGGAGATAAACAAGAAACATCTGGGAACTTATTGAGTATTACTTCATGTATACATATGGTTGAAACCTTGTTGGAAAAGGAGAAATTGTTCATGTTTTAGGAACTCTTCTATTCTATGAACAAACAAAAATCTATAAATTTTATATCTGGTATAAAGTGAATCAGTAACCTGTACCTGGTATGTTATATGTACATTTATCTGTGTTTCAAGTCATCTGCTGCAGAGGTATCAAAAGGCCTCTACATGTGGGAAAGGCTTAATTAACCCCTCCCAACATATAGACCCTTTCTGACGCCTGCTGTTGCAGACGACTTTTGAAAACATTACAATAAAAGATGAAAATGCTCAAAACAAGCAATTTCACCTTTTATTGCAATATTTTCAACTCTTTGTCAAAACGTAACATCCAGTTTTCCAGATTTTACGACTTGTTCGTCTGATGATTATAATGCAGACAATTTTAAATAGTCATAATGTGTTAATGCAGTCATTATCATTTCTGATCAGGATGAGCTCACAGCAGCCTATTGTTTGTCTTTCGACGCGTCTGGATCAAAGTTGTACTGTGGTTTCAATAAGATGATTAGAGTGTTTGATGTTTCAAGGCCAGGCAGGGAGTGCACTAGCAGACCAACCTATGGTAATATTATAAAGTCCATTTAAGTTTCATTTAAATGCCATAATTACACTTCCAATTTTCTAGATTTGAAAATTCAATCCTGATTGGTCCTATCAAAATACATTCAGGGGTAGTTATAAACATTGTGAATTGAGTTGATTGTAATTGGAACAAGAGTGGAGCTGTGTAGGAGAGGAATGAATTGGTCTCCTTGTAAGTGTAAAAGTTTTTATTGTAACAGTTTAACCCTTTCCCTCATATAGACCCTCTGCAGCAGACAGCTTTTTAAAAACATAGTGACAAAAGAAAAAATTGCACAAAACTTGCAATTTCTCATTTTGACACAATGTTTTCCACTTTTAGTCATAGGTTATCCATTCAATTATAGAGATTTTCCATCTTTTGACAAAACATGTTCAAAGTCGTCTGCTGCAGAATTGCTGTATGAGGGAAAGTGTTAAATATTGAAAATGATCCAGTTCATATCAACAAGACTACCAATTGTCCTGTTGAGAAAATCTCTAAACAACAATAATATTATTGTAAAATGATCAATGTAAAATAGTTAGTCCTATTCTTATACAGGTATAATTGTATGTGATGAAACTATCAATAAATGAAATAGATTAATCCTTTTCCACTTGCGCACACATTTTGATAAACCTGCATAATGAGCATTTTCTCTCTATGCCACACTGTTTTCAATTCTATTGAATAACTAACTGAATCTGTACAATAAATAACTTTCATTTATAGGAAATTTTCCTTTTTTTGTGTGCAGAAGTTTTTATGGTCGTCTATTGCAAATTTGTTCTGTACAGTAAAGGGTTAAAGTGGACTAAAGTGTTTAATTATCCATTTCAGCGAAGGAAGGCCAGAGTGGTATTATATCCTGTATAGCCCACAGTCCCACAGAGAGTGGCCTGTATGCTGCGGGGTCCTACTCAAGGAGCAGTACGTAGTTTTACTCTTTCCCTCATATAGATGCTTTCTGATGCCTCTGCAGCAGACAGCTTTTTGAAAACATAGTGACAAAATAGGAAATTGCTCAAAACGAGCAATTCCTCCTTTTGCCACAATGTTTACCACTTTTAGTCATAGGTTATCCATTCAATTATAGATATTTTCTATCTTTTGACAAAATAAGTTCAAGGTCGTCCTGCTGCAGGTTTGTTGTATGAGGGAAAGGGTTAACAGCTACAGCAGAGCTCTAGATAAGGGCTGTTTGTCATTTTCTAAAAGCCTTACCTAATATCAAAACACTGCTGTTGGTACTTAACCCTCTCCCTCATACAAATGCTTTATGATGCCTCTTTTGAAAACATTGTGACAAAAGAAGAAATTGCTCAAGACGAGCAATTTCTCCTTTTGCCACAATATTTTCAACTATATTCAATATCTAAAGTTTCATTTATAGAGATTTTCCAAATTTTCACCCAACTGTTTTTCTGAGTCGCCTGCTACATATTTTGTGTATGTGGGAAAGGGTTAAAAGAGCTGTCTCAGAGAAGGGATAATTTTGAGTACCCAAAACATGAGGAAACATTTTTGAGCAAAGACCATTCAACATCATCCTAACCACTCCTTTAGAACTAACATATCAACTACTTGAACCTTGATATTTGAATACCAACCAGTGTGCTACATCTCTGGAGACCATCTCTTGTTTGCAGTGGTTAAAGTGTCTGCCATGGGAGATTGAGACCAATGTTAAATCCTGGGTCAGATCATACCAGTCTTGGTAAAAGTAATAGTAATGGCTTCCCTCCTTGGTTCTTGGGTTGCTGGTATAGCATTATGAATTATAAATCTGTGTCAGGATAAATACTACCAAAGTACTAAAATTTACCCAGAAAACACCATGATATGACTAAAATAATGATGAAAGTGGCCTAAATCACCATTTAAGCAATTCAACAAATCATTACTTGAATTAACATTGTATTTTACCCAGATGTTTTTAAACTCGTCTTCTGCAAACAAAATTATATGTTGTAAAAGGTTAAATACAGTCCTCATTCTAAATTCACAAATATCACAGATTATGATTGGCTAAACCATAAAGATTAAGAATGAATTTCTTTGAAATTTACAACATACTTTAAATTTAGGAGTAGAATTGCCTTAGAATGGTTGGTAAGTAACCATTTGAAATAAGCTTATTAACCTTTCCCCACATACAACAATTCTGCAGCAGATGACTGCAAACATAGTGACAAAAACCTGAAAAAATCTCCATAAAAGATCACTTAATTGTTAAATAACAAAGCCACAATGTTTTCAAAAGTATTCTGCTGCTACTGCATAAAAATGCGTCTGCAGGTTGGAAAAGGTCAATTAAAATGTCTTAGTTTGTTGTAATTTTCCTTTCAGTTGCACTCTATAAGGAGCCCGTTGGAGAAATGATCTGTATGTTTGAGGGTCAGGGTGGGGGTGTAACTCATGTCATGTTTTCACCAGATGGAAGTAAATTATATAGCGGTGGAAGAAAGGTAACGCTTTTCTAACATATGAAGACAACTTTTTACCCTTTCCCACCTGTAGATACATTTTGCAGCATGAGATGTATCAAAATGCATCTAAATGAGATGACTTTTACAACAGGAATAAAGGCAAAATTACTCTTGTTGCCAGAATGATTTCAACTTTTTTCAATAATTATAACCACAATTATATAGATTGTTTTTCATTTTTGAGTAGACATTTTCAAAGTCGTCTGCTGCAGATTTGATGTATGTAATGGTAAACATTGAAATGTACTGTAGTGTAGTGTCATGTATATATAACATTTCTGTTATTAGATGATGAACCACTGTGTAAATAAACTCACATCTTTTTAAAATTAAGTTGATGATGAAACAATTTAATTGAATAAGGGAATAAATTATCTTTTTGTAAAACAGGACAATGAAATTCTATGTTGGGACTTGCGGAATCCTGGCCACATTCTGTATACACTGGAGAGGAAGGTGTCCACCAATCAGAGGATCTACTTCGACATTACAAAGTAAGTAATCATTTATCTCTCAAGACAATCAGTCTTATCGCGTTCCCCGTACCCAAACTAGCCTATAACTGGTTTGTTAACCCTTTCCCTCATAAAGACGCTTTTTGACGCCTCTGCAGTAGACAGCTTTTTGAAAACATAG
>JAUELF010258195.1:4297-33439 GCA_031471495.1 Clinocardium nuttallii
GGAATAGTTTTACCTGTAATATAGTTAAGATTAAAGGTGGAATAGTTTTACCTGTAATATAGTTAAGATTAAAGGTGGAATAGTTTTACCTGTAATATAGTTAAGATTAAAGGTGAAATGCAACCATTTGAGTTTTTTAAATGTTCATGTAGTTTAAAAGAAGTCATCTATAAGTAAAACAAAAATTCCAAATAATTTGCTTTAACTATCATTAAAAGTTTTCCCTGACTGGGCTAAACACATTAATAGAATGTTGTTGTCATGTATATTATACACGTGGTTGCTGCGACGTCGTATACGTGTATCAGATCGTCTTTCCTATCATAATAAATGACAACAACAACGTACTGTCATGTAACTTGTTTTATTAAACTATTATTCTATTCTTTTTTCATCGCGTTCGCTGGAATATTTATCTTTGATGGTTATTCGAATAATTTGCTTCGTTTTGCGAGATAGTAAAATAAAAAAAAATGGCAGGAACAGGGATGTGCTTTAAGAGACGCTTCCGATTTTATCGTAATGAAGAGGTAACTGTGATGAGTGTGAAAATCATTATTGAATCCTTAACCCTTTCCCTCATACGACCATTCTGCAGCAGACGACTTAAAACATATATTTGGTAAAAAGAAAAGAAAATCTCTATAATTCAATGGATAACCTATGACTAAAATCGGAAAACATTCTTGCAAAAGGAGAAATTTCTCGTTTTGAGCGATTTCTTCTTTTGTCGATATGTTTTCAAAAAGCTGTCTCCCGCAGAGGCGTCAGGAGGCGTCTATATGAGGAAAAGGGTTAAACTTACATTAAACATTGGTGGATGATTTTTTTTAAATGTCGGAAATGTCGGAATTAATGTTTGCCGAGCTGTGGTTCGGACTAACACACCTGGACCGTCTGATTTACCAGTTATCAGCCGGACTAATGAAACAGAAGTTCGTCTACTTACTCAATTAACATATAAAGACTCTTCTCCATGCACACACCTGGACCGACTGATTTACCAGTTATCAGCCAAACTAATGCCACAGAAGTTCGTCTACTTACTCAATTAACATATAGAGACTCTTCTCCATGCAACAGACTTTTAAATACGGAAACTCTCCATATAGGGAGGTACATTTAGCTTACTGAATCACGTAGAAAATAGTGTGTCAAAAGCATGGTCAATTTTACATTTGAGCAGTCCCGCGAGAAAACCATGTATCGAACATACCAGCCTGCGCTATCCGACACATTCCGTCTCCGAGGGATAGATGTGTAGAGAAATGATTCCCGAAACAGAAAATCCACAAGAGGTGAAACGTGTCTGTCCGGGTTAGCCTGCACAGTATATTCAAAATGATCGGGGTCGATACTTTACGCATAGACCACAATGTTGGTTTTCTCGCGAGACGGCTCATTTTGTCATTTTGTTGTTCAAAATCATTATGCTCCAGATGCATCAACATCCTATACGTGGGAAAGAGATAACCTAAGTTGACATGATAATTGTAATTATGTTTTCAGTTAATGACTTTGTTCGGCAGGAAACAGAATCATGCAATTTTGCCTATAGAAGGTAGATAGATTCAGACACTCTTGGTATCCGAGTAGTTTGTTCCGTATAAAACAAAACTATTTAAGCTAAGTTTCTTATTAATTATTGTGTATCTGTTATCCTAGGATTAAATATGTTTACCAGAATACAATATTTATAACAATTCTTCACAGTAATATGTATTGATATGGCGTCACAGCTGGTTTCGCCTTTATCAATGTTTTTCGGAGAGAAACACTTGAAATGGTAAATCAACTAACTTTGACCAAAATATATATCTTCCATTTTAATTTGATAACATCTATTTCTTATTAATTTAAATTCAATCTATAAATGTTTTCCATATATGTACTTAGCTGTTTATGAAGTTGTTTGCTGCAGGTTTGTTATAAGTGGGAAATGAGTAAAGGTAAATTGAGTTAGACCAGCTTACCATGATTACTAGCAATGTTCGACATGATCTCAATTAGTTTCCAGTATTCATCGTTATCAACGAACTGACTCCAGGCCGGAGCTGTTGCATTGGCGAGCTTCTCATTTTGATGTACAAACCCAATACGACCACTTTCAGCGTCAGGTCTCACATCGTGATTGTATTTACCAGTCAGAAGTCCTCTGTCATTTATATTCAATTATTGTAATGATAGTAATGGCGACAAAACAAATACTTCTAGTACTACACTACTTATAATACAAATGACAATGATAATAATATACAATTAACACCGTTTCATCTTTATACACAAATGGTATTTGGTCCTTAACCCTTTCCGCCATATATATGCTTGTTGATGCCTCTGCAGCAGACCGGTTTTTGGAAACATAGTGACAAAAGAAGACATTGCTCAAAACGAGCAATTTCTCCTTTTGCCACGATGTTTTCCACTGTTAGTCATAGGTTTTCCATTCAATTATAGAGATTTTCTATTTTTTGACAAAACATGTTCGAAGTCGTCTGCTGCAGAATTGTCGTA
Organism: Clinocardium nuttallii; assembly: GCA_031471495.1. Classification (NCBI taxonomy): domain Eukaryota; kingdom Metazoa; phylum Mollusca; class Bivalvia; order Cardiida; family Cardiidae; genus Clinocardium; species Clinocardium nuttallii. The sequence goes on from JAUELF010258195.1 coordinate 6,812, forward strand.
TGAGGGAAAGGGTTAAATGTGAGTAGAAGTATGAATCATATTATGTACCGTGTCTGACTGGTTTTATAGCGGGTCCAGACTAAACTATGAGGATCGTTTCGGATATCACATGACAGAACCTTTCATCAATGTCTGTAGTACACGCGAAGGGCGCTCCTCACGTTAACGTTTACCCGATACAGCGGACACTTCGCTCCTCACGTTAACGTTTACCCGATACAGCGGACACTTGGTGTCTTTGCAGCAGACGATATTTAGAAACATTGCGGAGGCAGAACTTGTCAAAATGAATGAGATGAAACATAGTTCTTACTAAATGCATTCAACGCATACGACACTAAATCATACCAGGTAAACCGTTGAACTTTCGGAGCGGTTATCTGAATCCTGAAAGAGCCCAAGGCAGTTGGGTTTCCAACATAACAAAGGACTAACAATGACATCATAGCACAAGACTTATCATGTAAATTCGGTTTCCATCATGGCACGGGACATATAAGTGAGTTTCCATTATAACATAGGCTTTTCCGTGGCAGTAACGTTTATATCATAACACAGGACTTACCAGGGCAGTTGTGTTTCCACCATATTACATGATTTACCATGGAAGTTATGTTTCAATCATAACACATTATTTATAGAGGAATTAGGGTTTCAATATTAACACAGGATTCATAATGGAAGAATGGCTTCCCCCATAACACATTATTTATAGTGGAAGTAAGGTTTCAATATTAACACAGGGTGGCTTCCTCCACAACACGTGACTTACCCTTTCAGTGGACTCCAAGGCAGTACACCTATGCCTTCATTGCGACATACCATAAATTCTTCCAACTCGGGTTGACGACAGAGTAGATTGTATTGTTGCTTAAGAAGAAATATACTTGAAAAGTAAACGTTTTCAAAATATTGGTCTATTATTACACTCCACAATTAAATTCGCTGTGATGTAAGTCAAATGCATAATATTGCATTGAGAACTGAACAGAATTGTTTTTATTATGAAGATTAACCAATTGGAAGCTATAGTATTACTAATAATAGTAATATTACTACTACTACTACCACCACCACGACTTTCCTCACGATCATCATCATTCGCAGCAGCAGCAGCAGCATCAGCAGCAGCAGCATCCATCATCTTCGTCGGTGGTATCATCATCAGCATCATCATCACCAATCAATTTATATAATTATTATCATTTTAATCATAAGAACTATAGAATATAATCAATGTGTAAGAGTAGAAGTTTTACAATTACAACACACTATATTATTACGTGAGCACACTTTTTAAAAGAAATACCTGTAAAGTAACACATCGGTTCAAGCCCATCGTCTCAAGTCTATCCACGATTTTCTGTAACTGCCAGCCACAAACATTACTAGCACCAAAATATCGAACTTTACCAGCACGAATCAAATCATCAAATGTGCGAAGAGTTTCTTCGAGAGGTGTAGCGTCGTCCCAAATATGAGCCTACAACATGTATACAGATCGTACTTGTACAGTATAGATCATAACAGTATTTGTAACTGTTGGCGCGTAGGCCTCGCCAGCGGGCGACGCTAGGGTTCGATCTCTGATCGGTCCATAGTTAAGACTTTTAAAATGGTAGTAGTGGCTTTTCCCCTTGCCCTTTAGGGTTGCTTGGATATCATTACGACTAGTGTATGGTCTTGGGATATCTTTAACAATATTACTTCTAAAATTACCCATGAAACGACGTGATATAACTGAAAAACTGTTTTCATATCAATTTATCAACTACACTTATACTTTTATTTTGTTAAGATGACCAAAACGTTTTTAACGCTTTCACACATACAACATCTGCAGCAGACGACAAAACATATTGGTTAAAATATCTCGCAAAATGATAGTATATATATTTAATGGAATTTAAAACATTGTAGAAGGAAAACTGCAGCAGACGACTTTTTTATATTTTGTCAAAACATGGACAATTTCTACAATTGAAAGGATAAACTATGACTTAAAGTGGAAACTATTATGGCAAAAGGAGAAATTGCTCGTTTTGAGCATTTTCTTCTTTTGTCACTATGTTTAAAGGGTATATATGAAGGAAAGGGTAAAGGGAAAATCATAGCACTGTGGATCAATATATTTTCCTCATTTTGGGATTGTTTTGAATGGCAAGTTCATGTGTACAGTCCACTGGTTTCTAAATCAAACATAATAACATGAAACAGCTGTCTAGTTGTGTTACATTACAATACACATTGGTACATTCTTGGTTTCTGAATACAAATAATAAAATGAAACAGCTTGCTCTTAAAATGGTACATTGTAAATGTTGCCAACGTATTTAATTAAACACGTGATGTAAAGGGGATTTATTTTTGTCTTATTAGCTTTCTATGGAAGCGTCCTAGTGCCACGGCTTATCATATTATTAAACGAGACCATCTCCTAATAAGGAGATACAGTGTTTAAATCAAGAGATAATAATTCTTTATTAGAACTTACTATCAGGGACGTAGACTTATCTGTTACTATCTTCTATCTCCGTATTAGTTAGTATCTCCAAATTAGGAAAGCATAAATTAATTAAGAAATAGCACACACTAGGGTTTCCATCGGTTTCTATTGTCCGTAAATACATAGGATTAAATATGTACTCCGTACAAATTAGATAAAAAGCGAGAAAGGATATGTAAACCTAGCATCAGAGTCGAACCATCGAATGGTTAACCTGCCTTGTCACATGTAGTTGTTTGAATAACAATATATCTAACGAGTATGCTACCGAATGCTTACGAAGATAGGCGATGATTAATAAATTCGATATGAATTATATTTGCTTATTATATAATTTATTAAACAGCATATAAACAAACAACATAATTAAAGCTATGGTCATTGGATCAGAGACGCAACGAATCACACGACCTTATCTTCAATAGTGTTCTGGGAGAATAGTGAAACCACCAGTGATATATAAAAGAGATGATGGCAATGACGCGTAATTATACTTAAAATCAGATGATCTAGAAGAAACACTCACCTGGTACAAATCTATATAAGATGTTTTAAGTCTTTCCAGACTTCCTTCACAACTTTCAACAATATGTCGTCTGCTAAGACCCACTTTGTTGACGTTTGTAGAATCCATGTTGTTGCATACCTTTGAAGCTACTATAAATCGACTTCTGTCGTTTCTTAAAAAGACAGTATGAGAAGGAGATAAATAGAATCATCTTCGAAATCAAAACTCGTTTTGTTCATTACCATAAATAATGAAAAGAATTGAACGAGTGCCCGCGATGTGTGAAAGTGTTATATTCCAAGAGCGAAAGCATTTGGTAAAATATAGTTATGCCACACAAACGAGAATTCAATTCAGTGATCGGGGCAATATTGTGTGTCTTATTGTTATCAAAACTGAGTTTTTGTGGAACATGATAGAGGTCTACTTCCCAGAGACCGTACCGGTATTGATTATCCTTTGATATGTAAATATGGAAAGATGTCTTGAGAAGTAAGAGTGATCCGGGCCGACACATTCCGTCACAGGTGGTTAGAGGTATAGAGTAATGATTCCTGAAACACAAAATCCACAGGAGGCGAAAAGTGTCTATCCGGGAAAGCCTTCACAGCACGCTTAGGCTGATCCGGGTCGATACTTTACGCTGAGTCAACAATGTTTGTTTTCTAGCGGGACGGCTCATTTAACGATCACGTTCATTTCGAACATGTACATGGTTGGGGGATTTGGTCACTTCCTGGATTATGGACCCGATATATCAATGATAGACGCAACAGGGAAAATTATCATCGTGACTTGAAGACCAGCGAAAAAAGATCTTCTTGTGCTTTCGCCGTATCTTATCACAATATTCTATGTTTGCAATTTAATCGTGCTCTCATAGGAATAGTCAGGGCCATAAACTAACTATTCAGACTATTAATTTGATCGTAATTAATATTGTTTTAAAAACAGAAAACGATCGGTGTTCGTGTTACGTGGTTTGTGTTATAATGACCAACACGATCGGTGTTCGTGTTACGTGGTTTGTGTTATAATGACCAACACGACCGGTAAGCGAAGTTCTAACTTGACTACTTATACACAGTGCCACTAAAAAACTACCGTGGTGTACAGTTATGGGACTGATTTAACTACCGTGGTGTACAGTTATGGGACTGATTTAACTACCGTGCTGTACAGTTATGGGACTGATATAACTACCGTGCTGTACAGTTATGGGACTGATTTAACTACCGTGCTGTACAGTTATGGGACTGATTTAACTACCGTGCTGTACAGTTATGGGACTGATTTCTCGTGGCAAGTTTTAAAGTAAAAGTCCCAATGGCACAGTTGTTCGAGCTTCACCGAAGTCCCAAGTCAAAATAACTACATTTGTAGTACAGAAGAAGAGTATGAGATAGAAATCAAATTGACCATTTTCCTCCCTAAAAGCAAAGGTATCCCTTATTCGTACATGTGTCTCACCTTTTAACTGAACACGATAATCGGAGAGATGGGAGGTGGCGCCATGCACAACGTCAGCGAATATTCCGGGAAGCATTCATGCTTTGATTCTGATTCTGTCGTAAGAGAACGTTGTAAAGGCTCAGTCATTGGAATGTTCAGAACCTTATTTTCTTCTTGAAACGCTTTCAGCGAAAAGAAGCCTTCTTTAAAATGTACATAACTGTTAGATCCGGGAGGAACACTTCTTTCTTACATAATTACATCTACATGTTATTATATTCTATAGTTTGCCGGAAAGTTTAAATGTTTTTGCGAGACTATGCGTGCACATGCTCATCTGGCTTTACTTTTTTCGCATATGTAACTCATATACTAAAATCTGTCTGATTTATTTTTCAACATAACTGACATTTTATCTTTGGTGTGTGTGTGTGTGTGTTATCACCTGTACTTACTTAGATAGCCAGTTTCCCACAATCTCTTCAGAACGTCCAGTCTGATATGAGTCTGCTGTGTCGATAAAGTTACCGCCGAGATATGCATATTTGTCCATGATCTCATGCGATAGTTCTTCCGATGCTTGGGAAGAAGGCTTTGGTTTCCCGCCCTGTAATAATCGAACATATGTGACTCAAGCTTGCACACAAAAGTTGCTCCTGTTGCACTCTAGAACACAACGTACATATAGGCCATTCTATACAGTTGATGTATTGGATCGTTTATCCGTGATGTTATTAATTACACGATGTAGTACAGTGGACTCGTCGGAACTCGCAAACATTTGCAAATAGTGGCGTATCTCCTTGGCGCCCAGCGTTGAGGAGAAAGCATTACATATAAGGCCATTATGACTGATAAGTTGGAGTCAGGGTAAACTTATGACCAGTACTGGTTATTTACCAAGCGAACTCCGTGATATGCCTGAAATACTGTTGAATTTTGTTTAAAACAGCATACAAAAACAATACGTGTTTCTTCATACAGTGAGTGGTCAATATATACGTACATAGTTAACCTATCATGTGTATACTGACTATGTTTAAAACGAAGTATCATTGCCAAATGCGTATTATGCATTTTATTTTTCTGTCCATGTGTGTGCTAGCGCTTAACCCGAAGGTGATAGGGAGGGATCGGAATATATTAACGTCAGATCAACCACGATTTGTTTTGTTGAATCCCGACATCTTGTGCCAGACGATTTTATAAAACAAAGAGGGTGCATAATTATCTTCTTTTCTTGACACAACGTATTCAACCCAATCATAATTGTAAATTAACTTTTCAGTGTGATACAAATGGTAATTTTATTTTGGCCACAACACACATGAAAGTTACATTAAACCAGGTGAACTGACAATGGATTGTCCGGTTGAAGTGGTATAAAGTATAACATCAAAACTCTGTATATATTCTAGAAGCGAACAAAACAAAACAAGTGCCACTTACCGGTTTAGGCTGTCCAAAGGTAAGAGTACCCAAACAGATGTTCGAGACCCGGACGCCCGATTTTCCGAGATATTTATAATCCACTTTTGTGTTTTCCATTTTTACAATTGCTGCAGCAGCTGTCGATATCAGATGCTGAATGGGATTTTATATCGGAGACTGATTGACAAAACCTTACTTCAGTTTTTCCCGACTGAAAACAATAAAGATTTTTATAGCTAATTAGTGGAGTTGAAACGTCAATAACACGCAAATATCTACATATACAACAGAACCATGATGGTCCTATATCACTCACCTGATGTCGGCCATGTTTTTCAACGGATCACTATGAATTGAATAATATTGGTAGAGCCAAATAATATTTAAATCGGGGCTCTTCCTTCAACGTTTTCTGTGTATATACATCTTCAATAAAACAGGACGCTTCAGAAATTTGAAGGTTCTGGAAACTGAGTACAATTTTCTTTTTGAATGTATCAAATATTGTCACTTAATACTTATATTTTATAATTACATGTACGATAGTATAATTGCGCATGACTTTTTAGATACTACATTTGGCCAACGACTTAAATGCATGCTTACTGATAAAAGACTCATAAAGAAAGATATACACACACAATTGTTATTTAAAAATATCTGAAATAGTTTTATAATTATTTAGTTCTATATGTATTATATCATCACGTATTAACTCTTCTAGTACTTATATTGATTCATTTTAGTAACTCGTAAGCCATTTGTATGACTAAGTAGTGTCCTTAATATGTACAAGTATTGCCTACAAATGTGAATTTAAAACTGTTATGTAACCAATTGTGTATATGTATTACTTGTATTAAGTATCAAAATACTACTTCTACAACTTTTACTACATATAAGAAAGACAAGTAGCGGCCATGTTTTTTCAATGGATCTGAATAAGTTCAGCAGTATTAGCAGAGGGTTACCGGATGAACATTGTGCCAAATATTTTTTTCAAAGCATCCTCAGAGGTGTTGTTTTTTTAAAACGAATCGGAATAATTTGAACAATCACGGTAAAAGATCACCAAAGGAACATCTGTGCCAAATTATTTCCAAAACGGGCCTATACTACTGGACAAAAATATTTTTTTAAATATGTGAATTATACCCACTTTCTGACGCTGAATAGAATGAAATTATTTTGACATCTTTGAAAGGGGACCACCTAAGAAACATTCTTGTAAAATTAATTTGAACTTGGTCCATTGGTTTATAGAAGAAGTTGTGAACAGATAGAAAGCCAGACAGAGGATTCTGAAGGCTTGTGAGTGATCACAATACCTCACCCGCGACTCGTGCTCAGGCGAAAAAGTAATTAAGACAAAGACAAAGCGTAAACATCTAAATCAAATTTTATTTTAAAAATCAAACGGGTTTACGCGGTATGAATTCACTGCTAGGGACAAACAATAACGGTTCACAGATCATGTTAGTTTCAGTCGATGTCAAGATAGTTGACTAAAAAAATTATTCTATTAAAATAGTCAGGCCTATATAACACATACATTTCTCACATATTGACACTTTTTGCAGCAGACGACTTTTGAAAACAGTGTGTCAAAAGTAGAGATTGTTAACACAATGATGAACAATTTCTTCTTTTGTCCCAACTTATTATCATTATTTAATACATTTTTAAAACTCATTTATGGAGATGTTTCATGTCTTTACCTGATGTTTTCCAAGTCGTTTGTTTGCTGCAGATTTCTGTATGTGGGAAAGGGTAAATGGGATCCACTAGTTATACACTACATATCATTTAGACAGGTTTTTATTAATAAAACAATTGACAAAATGTTCATGACATAGATAGATACATCATAAGCCGATGCGTGACACGACTTATTGTGGTGGGTCTAGAACTTCATTTTCCAGCCGTGTTCCAGGAAAACCAATCCGAGTGTTTTTGTGAAATGTGTGAATCAATATCTTCATATTACTTTATTTGTCAATTAATTATTGGCGTGCTTTGCAGATTGAGATTGAACTGCGTGGGTGAGCATGGTGATCATGATCTACATCATCACATCCCGGGTTTTGACATCCTTTCATCATATTTCGGCTAGTTATCAAAGCACGTCGAGCATCTTTCTGCACCATCACATACAGTTAGTTGGTAGTTCACCGTGGCTTGGTCATTTGATTGATAGGTTATTGCCAGTGTATTTTGCTTTGAATAATTGAAGGGGGAAATTTGATATCTGGAAAAATGGTCGATTCACTTTTATACATTGTGAGAAAAGGAAACATCGTTAGTATTTTCTCACATTAATTTTGAATGTGGTCTTCTGTACAAGGCGTGACAAATCGTTTCGCTGTGGTAAAAAATAAAGGTATTTATTACTAGTTCTCATCTTGTTTAATTGTGACGTATATCTCAATCTAGCATCAAAGTAAGCTGGTCGCGTGACATTACGTATTGGACTAACAAACACGTAAACGTTAAATCTCAATCTAGCATCAAAGTAAGCTGGTCGCGTGACATTACGTATTGGATTAACTAACACGTAAACGTTAAATCTCAATCGCTTTCAGTACTACTCAACACTACTGACCTTCTCCTGACCTTTGTTTTAATAAAGGATCTGTAGGAGCAGCTGGAGGTGTTGGGACCATCAGAGGTTTACATTGCATATATGGCGTGTTGATGTTATAATATACTATGTTTGATTTGTATTATTCACTTGTGTTATTAATGCAGATTGTTGGCGATATTTCTGTTTAAAGACGTTTGGGGCAAATTAACATTGGAGATTGTTCATATTACAGTCTCATTAAAACCAGACCTAAACTTCGCTAGCTGGTATAAAGATGTTAACCCCATACAGGTCATCTCAGATTTACCTTTGCGTCAGACAATCCATTCGTAGTTTGATTTTATGTCAATGAGAAATGCAATCTTGCATGAAACTTTGTACAGCATGACAAAAATATTTTGCCTTATTATTTATAACATTTATCTATTATGTATAAGATTTGTGAAATTTCATTATGCAGTCAATATAACAGCTTGATATTATATGCTCATGACGTATATGTATTTTCATCAAATTCAAACAGTTTGTCATTTATCAAAAGTGTTTCTTTACATGGAACAAATAACATATTGGATGAAATGCATGTGTCTTAATTTTTATCTTTGCCCAAAAGTTAGGACCAGGCCAATATTGTAATGTAAGAAAAGAATACGATAAAGGTCCATATTTAAGGTAGAACGCGCCTCTAAAAAAATATTCGAATTTCCAAAATTTTGCATCACTATAATTCAGCAATAAGCCCTATGATTCTGTTCTCACAATTTTCGTACCTTAAACAGTTTTGAAACTACGATACCTCAAAGTATACCATTAACGTCACTTTTTAGACGTTTCTCAATTGTCTTCGTTAATACAACAGAAGCTGATAGATTAGTCAATTTTAGGTTGATAGCTGCGAAATAATATCACGAAATGCATCTTAAGAATACCTTCACGTACATGTAATTTTCATCTTTGTGTTGTACGTTTAAAAAGAATAACGCGTCTATAATGTCACTTTTTAGGAGCAAACTGACGTTGCATTTTGCGTAAGAAAGCGCGACTTTCTTTAATTTAAAAAAAATCTGTAAATCTAATTTTTGATTTTGTTTAATCTTTTTATTAACAATTTTGTTACAAATCGTTTGATATGGTTTTTGCACAATATCAGTTTATCTTACCCCTTTACCTATTCATTTATGACGTTTAAAATGTGTATTTTAGATAAACACTGTGTGCGCTGGAACAATGGTCCTTGTTGCAGTTATGTTATGCAGTCGGCAGTAACATTTTATAATACATTTTAATCCAACTATTCAGATTTTAATATTGATGTACAAAAAAGAATATATTAGTCTTTAATGGCTTCAAATGTTATACTAACTATTTAAAATATTAAATCACATAATGTTTCGTTTTTCATCCGATCCTTTCTTTTTAATAAAGACATCAGATTTCAATAGATTATATAAAAATATCACCCATACTTAACGAGTCACGTAACTAGAAAACCGACCTAGGGAGCTTTTGGAATTAAATGACAAATAAGATCAATTTGCATACTTTTAACTATTTCCCTAATTCGATAATTCTGCAGCAGACGACTTTGAACATTTGTCAAAAATGGGGAAATCTCTTTAATTGAATGGAATGGATAACCAACCTATGACTTAAAGTGGAAAACAGTGTGGCATTTTAAATTTACAATAATATTTCTGTCATTGTATGGCTACAGTCGACTTATCCGTGATCGCTGAGTGATGACCAGTACTAGTCTAAGAAATATGCCCTGCCTAAGTACTCGTTGTTCTGATTGTCACTAGCGGGTCAACAAATACATCGACCATTCAGTATTCAAATCTTTCAGCAGATTTACAGGAAATATTAACTCTTCATAAAATGTATATATTTTGTACATGAGAACAAAAACAAGTTATACATGTTCAGTCAAACTTGTGTTAGAGGTCACCTCTGTTATACAGCCAGTTTGAGATTTATCAAAACAACATTTTATCTTTATTGCACTTGTAGTAAGCAGCAACATATTGACTCCTCCTTGGGTGGCTGCCTAAACCCATTCCTTCACATGACTTTTCAAACGTCGTCTGCTTTACAATCATCAGAAGAACAATTTCAACAATCTAGAAAACTGAAAGAGAGTTAAAAATATTCCAATAAAAGGTGAAATTGCTCGTTTTAAGCAATTTTACCTTTTATTGCAATATTTTCAAAAGTCATGTTCAATGGCAGGTGTCACATGTCGTCTGTGTGAAGAAATGGATTAGACAAGTATGTCTACATTTCCTACAAAACCCTCATACTTGGAGAATTACTTTCCATTCATGATGTTTAAATCAGATAGACGGTGCAGTTGGGGAGTTGCTTTTCCAACTAACATAAGATCCTGTTTTACACAGTGTAAATACATCGAGTTACACCATCTTTTAGAACCAATCCAGTCCTAAGATTAATAACAACAAATTTTGTACAAAACTGACTAAATTTATTTTTCATCATAAATATGTTTTGTAATGTTATTTTGCAGTATTGGTACTACAGGACGGATTCATTGATTTGATAAATAAATACAAAATTAACCCTTATCCTGTTGTATGACTTTTAACAGCAGTTGCTTATCAAGTTAAACATTTCTTTAAACAACATTTGCTTATCAACTTATACATTACTTTAAATAGCATTTACTTATCAACTTATACATTACTTTAAATAGCATTTACTTATCAACTTATACATTACTTTAAACAGCATTTGCAATGAATGTAAACCAGGATCAACTTACACATTTCCGCAGTCTAAATTTGATCTGCATTGTCATATAGAATACACAAACCTGTTTCTGCAGTCTAGCGGTAGTTACAATGCTCATTTGTCATTATTAAGCACAGACTGCTAAACTTATATGCACACATTTGTTGAAAAATTTGGGTGATAATAGCAGTTATGCAAAGTCAGCAGAATAAGGGTTAATTAATCATATTGGGAAGAGTTCATCAGAAGTCATTATCACTATCATCAAGGTCAGTTGGTTTCGGCTGTCTTCCCCGTGGCTTTTTAGTGGACATTTCTATTTCATCATCTTCGTCTTCATCGTCATCTTCTTGATCATCATCGTCATCATCTAGGCCTATATCAGACTCATCGGAATCATCAGTCTCCTGTTTAAATATAAACAAACAAGTTGCTGTAGTCATTCACAATGAAAACAATTGACTGACGTTCAAACACTTTTAAACTGAAGATATGTTCAGAAAGGAATATCAAATATTTACAAACTATTAGAGAATGATTTCATTCTTATAATTATGGCTTGAATTCTTTTCTTGAAGTTAGACAAACACATGGAGTGTTGGCTCAGGTTTTGGGAGCATTCTTTGCCCAGTCTGATATGGCTCTTTACAAGTCTTTAATCAGTCATAAAATGTTTAAAAACTTTTGTAAAGCAGTATCCATTTGAATCCTTAGCATGGATGTGCAGAAAGTGTTATCCTATACAATAAATAAATAAACGCTTTCTCAGAGCGCAGCTCAATTATTTGATGAAATGCTTTCTTACCTCGCTTATATCTCCCATCATATTGCCCTGGACTCTCCTCTCACCTCCAGCAGCTGGAAATATAAATCACCTTCCTTTACTAACTATCAATGACCTTAGTCAACCAACATACAACAACCTTCATCAACCAACATTCAATGACCTTCCTTTACCAACTCTCAGCCAACATTATTTCCGACATTTGACAAAAGTCAATGCGACATGCGTCATTTGTCTTTCACCAATGGGCTTAGTCTATGTGGAAAAGCAGCCACTTGCTTGGAAAGAATGTTGTGTGTTGTACTGGTGTAAAACAACCAGGAAATACATGAGTATGTGAACTAGCCGCCGTGATATGACTGAGAAATTGTTAAAAACGGCGTTAAACCCCAATCAATCAATCAAACAATCTTCAACGTCACGGTTGCTCCAGTCCTCCCACATGCTCGTCCCTGGTGTGTCATGTCCTTGGTGGATGTGCCCTTAACCCATCAGATCAATACCCATACTTACCTGTGACGTACTCAGTGTAAAACCTGCAGATGTAATTTTATGAGGATCCACTTGTCCATGGGATGTGCTGAACAAGTGCTCCACCATCAATCACGTACTGAACTTGGCCTGTGCTCCCTGGAATATCAGGTGTGAGGAGGGCCCATCTGCAAGCACTGGTTTCTGTGACTGTCGAAGCAGAAGTGGGGTGCTAGATGCTAGATCTTGTGATGCTTTTGCAGTAACTGTGAGTCGCTGAAAAAGTAGTCAAGGATCCACTTGTACTGTTTCGCCACCAAACTTCACTGGAGATTGAGTGCTAAATATGATTGCATGATCCCTCTTCTTGATTGTGTACTAAGCAGTGACTTGTCCATATCTCCTGGCCAAGATGGTGTTCCCGATGATCTTTGCTTTGTAAACATTCACAGTAAATGTGTGCATGGACCTCAGTCGAGACACTGTGCAAGCTTGGATCTGGACAGAAGGGATTTCTTCCATGAAGATAGTTCAGAACTGTGTGTGTGTCCTTTAGGTAACATGCTTGTTTTTCATCTGGCATGTTCTTGCTCTGCTCACCAGTCTTGTAGTTCACTCCTGGTAGCTCTTACATGCCAGCGCAAGCTGGAATAGCTAGGAGCCATGTTACATGATGCTGCTCTGTCATGTCTCCCAATCTTGTGAGGCCACCACTGGTCCTCATATTCCTCATCAGCACCTGCTCCGATCATGAAATATACTGACATGCCAGCACATAGGCGACACTTCTTCTGACCACATGGTATCCTTCTTCAAATCTGGATGTTCCACCTGAGGCTTGCACATCTGCTGTGCATAGATCCGAGCCGATTTCTTATAGAGATTGTGCCCAGATGCTGCCAGAAAAAGAAGCGTTTCTGACATTGCTTCAATGTGCAGTGCCCAGTAGCCGGTACGTTCTGATCTCAGAAATTGCGTACTATGTCTACCATATCCAAGTACTGCAACCAGAGGGCAGAATTCCTACTAGAGGATTTCGTTTTTGTTTCTGAGCAGTTCATTTACTTTGAGCACATCATCAGCCACACACATTTTCTCTTCGTGCAATGATCCCTCCATCACATGTGCATAGAGGCAGCAACTTCATCCAGATCAAGGTTTCCAATTCAATCATTAGCTGGAGTACCTTCATCTGATGTCACCTGTGCATCAGTGATTTCCTGTAAATATGCATATGAGAGATAGCCACATGTAATGGCTCTCCTGGCTGCTGAAGGAGAGCCACATCTTGTGCGTCCGACACATGCATGACATTGAGGACGCCGTCGACAATGAGGTGTCCACGCACAGCCCGTGCAATTGCCTTCTCTGTCATCAAATGCACCACAGCGTTGGCTACATAGTCTAGCTCCATGAAATATTGTAACCCAGATCCAGCCATCTAATGCCCTATGACCCCCAGGAAGCTAATAGTATGGAAGCCTCCAAGTCTCAAGACAATGTTGATTACTCCCTTCTGGCTCAGCATCATTGATCAGCAGGGCCTTCCAAAAGATATGTAATCAGGGCCTGCTCTGGGTTGAATTTTCCTTCCGCCACCGATCGTCAAGTTGAAAACATAAGTGATGTATAATTAGAACCAAATGTCATAGATATATAGTTCAGTTTACAAGTTAGTAATGAGAGATGTGTCATCATGGCGGCGGGCATGCTCACTTACAAACCTCAGTGTGGAGACAATGCATGTAACGTCACTTGGATTCATATAAATCATTTTGAGAAATACGAAGGATGATTTCTCTGGACGATTGCCATGCTGTGCAAAAACTACATCATCCCAGATAACGATGGTCTTGGTGAAGCAAACAAGACGAGGTCCTGGTCTGCTGTTGGGTATTGTGCCTCCATAGTGACAAGCTTCTGATACGACGTTCTTCCTTGTGGACCAGGATTGGAACTCTAACCTACATGGATGTCACGAGGGTGACTTTTGCTCTGAAGATGGGATTGATGGACTTGGTTGCTGGTGTTGCGGCAGCAATCATCCCCATGCAATGTAAGTTGCTGTTGCCATCCAGGGTGCGAATGCTGTGGACCACATTGTCGGAGGCGCACTGGATGAACTTATCGGAGAAGCCAGGAATGTCCGTTATATGTGACACCACAGCATTGCTCAAAACAGGTGAAGAGTATCGATAAAGAAACGTGATGAAAAGTGATGCCGATGGTAGACATGCATGGACTTCACTGGATGAACTTATCGGAGAAGCCAGGAATGTCCGTTATATGTGACACCACAGCATTGCTCAAAACAGGCGAAGAGTATCGATGAAGAAACGTGATGAAGAGTGATGCCGATGGTAGACATGCATGGACTGTTGGCCCAATCTGTAGTGGTGCCAGAATAACTATTGGTTGGGTCGCCTAAATGATAGGTTGTTCGGTGGAGGCAGTTTTCATGCCGACGTTTTTGCCCACAAACAACTATTTCAGTAGAACCCCGAGGCTTTCCGGAAAAAAGTTGATGGCATCCTCTTCAGCATTCAGTGAGTCACAGTCAGGATATACACAATGGAATGTCTCCATGATTTGGGTTATCTTTGATAAGTTTGGCAGCAGTTTCGATGATCTTCTTCATTTCCGTTTCGGGATCAGCCTTCTTGTTAATGAAGGATTGCTTTGGCTGTGCTTCTGAAGGTAAGCACATTTGTCTTCCGATTAATTTCGGTTTGGATGATTCTGTTCCCAAATGTTCAATTTGATCGTTTTTGTAATGAGTTCTGTTCACATGAATTTCGCAAATCACTTCAAGTTGTTGTGAATTTCCTTTCAAACATGCACTGTACTGCATCCAACTTCATGTCTCGTGTAAACCAAAGTTTCTGGTAAATTGTGGATAGTACTGAACACTTTGTGTGGGCATCAGACGAGCAGACTTGCAAAAATTACTTTTTTAACATCGCTGGCAATGGGTAAAAATACCATCATCCTTTTCAGTACATTTCAACACTTTCCACCACTTGGATTCCTTAGGACTTTTCATATGTTATACAAGACATATTTATGAGAATAAACCAGTTGAAAGAGTTTATGTGCAATTTGTGTGAGGTCATGTCATATAATGCCTGTCTATACGCAGACACAAAAGATACATGATATAAGAAAACAAACATTCTTAAGGACAAACTAGACACCAAATATACAGGTAAAAGGACAGAAGAAAACACCACATGTACGTTCTTAAGTAGAAAATAAACACTAAATATACTGTCGAAAGGTCATTAGTAGACACAAATGAACATTCGAAAGGACCTAAGTATACACTGGGTGTCTTTCAAATGGACATAGGAGACACAACTGTATATTCTTAAAGACATAAACAAATATTAGTAGACGCCAAATGTTCATTTGCAAGTTCATAAGTATACACCATTTAAGTATACATTCGAAGGGAAGCAAGTAGTAAAATATACTGTAATAAAGACAGAAGTAGAATTGTACATTCAGTATGACGCAAGCTTATTATGTGAGTTACTTTTACAGTATACATGGTATATTTGTAATTCATTGTTTTTTAAAATACAATATATAATATGTAATATGAGACGTTTTCTATTTTGGAAGTGTCCTCTAGTTGTAGAAAATTGTAAAAAATTGAATGATCAGTTCCACCAGAGTACCGAGAAAATAGAAAGTTTTGACGTAAATCTGAGTATCTAGGGCAATTAACAAATACATGATATTTATTTCCTAGTATAAAAACGTTTTCAGTAGTTCGGCAATAAGGACAGGCAATCTCTTCGAACAATGATTTGATGCCGACCGGTTTCCAATTTTAACAGGTGACTGGAACACCGAAAACAGGCAGTCGCTTTTTTATGTGAAAACGGTAAGTCTAAGCATAGATCTCTGGATTTAACATAGTTTTAAAATATCTATAAGTATCGCAACGAGGCGAATCAGTGTAGGTTCACATCAGCCTGTACAACAGCTCTGCTCGTATCAGAATCTATTCAGTTGACATAAGTTGTTTAACTTGTATATTTAGTTCATTTTAGAAAGAGGTTTCAACTTAGCGTCAACATTGTCGGTAATAAAACCTCTCACCGGATATACCTTTACCACTCAACATAAATGTTGCTATTCTGAACAATTCAGAAAAATAAACTGAAGATATCAACGCTTACCCACATACAGACCCTTTGTAAGCATTCTGCACCAGACAACTTTTGAAAAATTATTGCAAATGAAGAAATTGCGCTGTGCAGTCATATTATACAGAGAATTAGCTGCATCACTAGAAATAGTGAAATTTGCCCGTTTTAAAAAAAGAAATTCTGCTCCAAATTAACTTATTTGATACCGATATAATGTGGTTTAATGTTATCTCTACAAATAGTATAATATCGATTGGTTGTTAAACATATGGCAATCAGGCGGTAAAATAAAAAGGGGCAAATGACAACATTTTAATTCAGCAGAACCTTCCAATCAGTGACCATCTTCAAGTCTTATTGATTGGTAAAAATTCGTAGAAACCAGGTTGCATCTAGATAGGGAAAATTAAACGTAAATCTTCAAATAAAATCTCATCCTTATCCACTGGACACACAATCAATGAATATTCTTTTGGCGGTCCTGTTCTTAATTATGTTTTAAAATTCTTCTCTTCCGAATCCGCTTGTCAGATTACATGATAATTTAGTATAAATGTTTCTTGTTTGACTCTCTACAGGGGTTGCATATGCTGTATTGATTCGTTGAAAAACATGGCAGCCAGACGGCATCAGAAAAGATAGAAAATGACAACTATTTTTTGTCTGACTTCAGGAAATATTTCTAACTAGTTCAAGCTAGTTGATTTGTTTGAAAAGATAGCTGCACGACCTCACCAACCTTTCGATATAAATGTCACAACACCTTGTAGTTAGAGTAGGTGAATACCTTATTCAACGCACTGCTAGGTCTCTCTGTAAATAATTCGAAACAATCAAAAATCACCAAAACTTTAGTTCCAAACTCCTTACGGAAAATTGTTGGCATTGATTTCCTCAAGTCTTCACGCTTTGGCCATCGAACCAAGATAGTTTATTCTTAGCTGTACAAGACATAACATAAACTCAGTTTCTATAGATAAACTTTTGCTGCTGTCACTTATGTGTGCCTCGACTAAACTAAATACCAGTTTAAGCACTCCGACACTCGGTAATCCAGTGTAAAAATTAACCTTCTCACAGTTTTCTTCGTAACACTTAAAAGTATAAATGTTGTCTGATGCTAAATTATCTTCAGTACTATCAGCGACTCTAGCTTGGTTATCACTTTCCAACTGCAAGATGGCGTCAGCAGTTATATCAGTTTGAGATTCTGTTTCTGAATGGGTTGGTGCAATCAAAAGTTCAGTTGATTCTGATTGCATGTCTGCGTCAATTAAATTAGAACATTGTTCATCTGCAACAGAAAACTCTATGCGTCGTTTCTTTACAGAGAGTAGAGATGTTACGGCCTCATACACTTTTCGTTTGTCTATTCTCTGGGAAGCACGGTTGTATCTACTGCTAGTTGATAAGAAAAATGGCGTCTTCAAACATGATGTCTTGAGTTGGCCCATCCCTAGTGTTGGTAACCATAATGGGTTGTTGTGATCATGAAGATATGCTTTTTTGCCTGAAATATATATATGAAAACAAATATCAAAGTTTCATCAACTTTAAAAGCACAATCCCAAGGCAAGTGGAAATCTGTTTTGACCAGTGACCTTTTAAATATGTTCAATGAAAGCTATGCAACAAATAGAAGTTGTTCGGGCCATTATATTCATAATGATATGTCTAATTTCGCAGACTTAAAGACAATTTGGCCACCATACATTTAACTTAATGTTTTACTGTAAGCTGATTTAACCTAACCATGGCATATATTGTTGATATGAATTAGGTTTAATTTGAAATGATAACTAATTAAAAGTAAAACGTAAACAAATGCGAAGCCCCACAACAGCCATGTAGCTATGAGTGGGTGGAGTAAAGTAACAAATGCTTATACATTTCGCTATTATTTTCATATTTACACTTTCTCGAATAGCAGTATTAAAATATATATAAACGCATTTAAAACATACAAACTTACCATCTACAAAATGTTTTGAACATACGATAGTACGCTCCCATTTTTCTTCTGTTTGAATGTCTTTTCTGTTTACAGCGCATTTCCACAACCGGCGTATTTCCTCGCTTAATTTAAGTGTTTTATCGCCCTGGTTTTTTATAATCTTTGGAGTTTCAAAACAACTATACTCTTTATTCACTGATGGACGGTTAGAACAACCAAAAACTCCACAAATTGGCATTTTTAACTAGATGTTATGATGAATTGTGTACGAAAGTGACGCTATCGATTCCAGGGAAACAAAATGGCGGCCGTAAAGTGCGCATTGTTTTGTGACGTCACGTGATAACAAAGGATATAACATAGCAAATATCCTATATTGATAAGTTTCATTTACAAGGTCCACTCCTAGCAGTTTCATTCGCTCTCTTGATAACATTTTCTCCGATATAAATAATAAGATAAATGCTACAAAGCTATCACTCAGGTCATCGATTCAGGGCTACGCTTGATTTTTGTTTAGGTCACGCAAACATTAATATATTGTATTAATAGAGTGCATACTCTGAATGCATCAGTTGGTTCAATACAGTCAATAACTAGGAAGCCATTGTACTGTCACGAATGTCTTGTTTGGATTTTCGTACAGCTACTGGGTAATATGATAATTTAACAAGAGGGCATGATGCCCCTGGATCGCTCACCTGAATGTTAACAAGATATTCCTTAAATTTAACCTAGTGACTAGTTTTTGACCAGACATGGCCCAGGTTCGAACTTGACCTAGATATCACTAAAACAAACATTCTGACAAAGTTTCAACATGCACAAGCTACAACTGTGGCTTCCAGAGTGTTTACAAGATTGTCCTTAAATTTGATCTAGTGACCTAGTTTGTGAACGGACATGTCCCAGTTTCTCAAACGTGGCTTATACTTCACTAAGAAAAACAATCTGACACAGCTTCAACATGCGCAAGCGACAAATGTGGCTTCCAGAGTGTTTACAAGATTGTCCTTAAATTTGATCTAGTGACCTAGGGTTAGACAGGATGTAAACCAGTTTCAAACTTAGCCTAAATATCACTAAGACAAACATTCTGGCAAAGTTTCAACCCTCTTAAGCTAAAAATGAAGCTTCGAAAGTGTTTTTTCTCAAATTTATCCTTACGACCTTGTGTTTTACCCCACATGACCCAGTGACGAACTTGTCCAAGATTTGATGGAGATAAATTCTCAGATAAACGTGCATGATGATTGGATGCATTAACAAGGGCAAATGTTGACGACGCACGACGGACGGACGCTGGACATATTGTGATTATTGATATTTGGGAGAGAAAAGGCTTTTTCTCATGAAAACGGCCGTATAAGTAACAGGTCATTACTGTCAGCATCTAAGACAACAACAACATCAACATTGTGAGTTTCAACATCAGCATATGCAGTTTGAATGATGCATTAAATAGCAGCATTCTTGAACTAAGACAGGTTTTTTAAACTTCTACATATTGTTAAGCATGTGTGCCATAGGAAAAGGCTAAAAAGTCATTGCATTCATTACAAATAAGATAATATGGTAATTAATTATTATTTCAAAGATCTTCTGGGAATCTGCAAAGACAAGAAGCTATTCAACTCAATTAAAGACTAAATTACTACACCATACAGATGTTCTTATTTCTGTCATGGAATGTACACACATATTTGTCTATAAATAAACCTGTTTTAAGACGTATTCGCTACCTAACTAAAGAGTCATTCAATACATTTATTTTATCGTATCACTCAGGTCAAACAACTGTTCAAACCACACACATTGCAATAAGGAACCTGGTGGTAATTTACCAATATCTAAAAGTCGATTATCATATAGAGTGTAAGCCTTCTGAATTTGTTGATCTAGCCTTTCGTTCAGGCATCTATTTATCTATTTACTTAAAGAGTAATTAAACAGCAACTTTAACTGGAATTACTAACCTTGTAGGCGTATAGCGTCATCTACATCGTCGATCTGTTTTTCCAATCGTTCCAAACGCAAATTCAAATCTACAACTACAATGTAAATATCTTAGTTAGCAGAACACATATGATCAACGATTTTAGTAAGAACTGAACAACGTGCATCTGAGTTTAATAACCATTAACACGTAACAGTTTGTGTTCAGGGATTTATGTTGAGCTATAGTGGTGCTCTCCATCAAATTCCGCCAACATAATCACATACTTCTCAAGCCATCGTATACTTCGTACGATACATTCTTTTATCTATATAATGATTCATGTGATTTCATAGATAATGACATTATAATGGGCGAGTTCGATCATCAACAATAGGGTAGTACCGGAAGCCTCACTGCGCATGTACTGGTTAGCTGTCATGGTGGCGGGTTTTCTACCTTTATTTGCGCAGGTATTCAATACTGATATTTCGATTGGATGTGTGGGACAGTAGAGAGAACTTGTAAGCACGCTGTTTACTGACAGACAATTCGCGCATAAAGGACAAACTATTTTTAAGATGAAATCTCCCAGTTCTAGCTATGAATACCCACTAAGTACACATAACGTTTGAACTACATTAGTAGCTTGAGAAACTTTGATGGCATAATGCACTGTGTATTCTAATAACATGTGGCTTAGGTTTTCAGACATTTCCAAGTTGGAGATTTATTTAAAAATCTCCTTGCGTTTGCTGTTCAAAAATGTTTAAAAATAGCTTCCTAAATAAGATACGATAGGAGTCAATAAGAATAAGTTATTATGACATTTCTATGTGGTTTTATGGGCTATGCATGTGTGTAAATCTATTTTAAAATAGTCTTGTTTTTAAACGTTTATTAAACCGTAGAATCACTCCGAAATGATAGTTCGTCAAAAACTCCTTTCAATGATAACACGTAATATTTTTTTTATCTGGAACAAATTTCTCGACCTTGTGTTAACGATTTTGTATCACACCATAAAATCAATAGTCTAACTCGATTATCGGCTATATATATAGGCTTTATTTAAACCAATCATGCAAACACAATCACTGTATTGTTTGTGTTCATTTTGGCTTTGCGCAACAGGAAATTTACAAGTTGCTGAATAATGCATCGTTCAATAAAACGATATACAGAAGTTAATGGGTGTGTAGTCATTGATGTTATTATACTGTTTGATATGCATCAACGTAAGTAATACATAATTACTGTTATCCGAAGAAATTTCCGCATGTGATTCTATCTTTACGAAAGGAGTATGGTCTTCCCCTCCGACACGTTGCTCGCCTTCCGTTATATGTGGTTTGCGTTGCATCTCTACTGTGTCCCCAACTGGAATACCTTAATAATATTTGATAAACATCTGAGTTTAAAATAGCTGGCATGCAATAGTAAATATTGTGTTCGTTAAAGATTTTTATTTACTAATGTATAAATACTACTTCATAGATCAAGCAAAATCTTGAACTAAGACAGTTTTTATAAATTACTTCATAATGTTAAACGAGTGTGTCATAGGAAAAAGCTGAAAATCATTACATTCAATACAAATAAAATGAGCTTATTAACTATCCATGGCTCAAATTCAAGTGGTAATTCTTATTTTAAAGATCTTCTGGAAATCTGCAAAGACAAGAAGCTAGTACTCTCCAACTTAATAAAAGATTAAATTACTACACCATACAGAGGTTCTTATTTCTGTCATGGAATGAACATAAACATTTGTATATAAATAAACATATATAAATTAAATCTAAATATCATAATATTAACTTATCTTTGATGACCTTGCAAACCAAATTTCTACTATTTCTGAAATGATATTTCGGTGAAAATTTACTATCTTCTTTTGTTATTTCTGTTTTATTTGATAGTACATGCACCACGCGAATATGTGTATAATAAGCACGTATTGGTCTTGTTTGATTTGGACATTAAATAAAATGGTTCTGTCTATCGGAAACGGATTCCTTAAAATATTAACTGAAATATTGGATATTGGATAATAACTGTAAATTTCGACAATATTTTAAGGATGCGTTTCCGATAGACAGAACCATTTTATTTAATGAGCTTGGCTATTTCAGTATAATTTTAGTATTTACCAACAAAACATAGGCTTGACAATTTCCGTTTGAAGTATCTTAAGTTATCTTTTATCTTTTGAGTTGCATAACCTTTGCTCTGTGCCTCTCTTTTAAAATGATCGTTGTAATTGCATGAACTTATATGAACATGTTCAATTAGTTTAACATATTGCATACATTTGGGAGATGAGTTTACATGAAAACGCTGTATTAAGACGCCTTCGCTACCTAACCAGCGTGACATTCACTACATGTGTTATATAATATCATTCAGGTCAAACAACTGTTCAAACCACACAAATTGCAATAAGAAACATGATCGTTATCGCTAGTAACTTACTATTATCGAAAGGTCAATTATCGTAGATGGTAAACCTTTTGATGATTTATTAAAAGGCTTTCGTGCAGGCATCTATTTATCTATTTACTTAAATAGTAACTAAACAGTATGTTGAACAGGAATGACTGACCTTGCTTGCTTGAAGGGTCATCTACATCAGAGGTCTGTTTTTCCAATCGTTCCAAACGGAAATTGAAAACTCCAACTACAATGTAAATATCATATTTAGCAGAACAGATCAACGGTTTAGGTATGAACTTAAAAACGTGCATCCGATTTTAATAACCAAAAATGCTTTACAGTTTTTGGCAGGGCTTTATGTTTGGTTATATAGGTGCTTCCCATCAAATTCCGCTAATCATACATCTCCAGTCATTGTATACATCGCACAGTACATTCTTTGATCTATTGGATGATTTTTGTGATTTCTTCTAGAATGGGCGAGAGTTCAATCAACAACAATAGTGTAGTATCGGAAGCCTCGCTTCACATGTACTGGTTAACTGTCATGGTTGCAACTTAGTGGATGTTCTACCGTTATTTGCGGAGGTATTCAGTAATGATATTTCGGTTGGATTTACTGTTTAATGGCATACAGTTCAAGCCTAAAGTGGTAAATTACATGGCTGAGTTGTTTAAAGTGGACTAAAAGCAGATATACAAACTTGCTCTAGCAAACTTGTAGGTTTAACCAAAGTTAGTTCGAACAAAGTAAAGTCAAACTGTAATACCGTGAGTAATACCCTGAGTTTGAGATCGAACTGGCCCAATATATATTCAATACTGGCGAAAATTGTCTTGGTAGAGTAAAACATAATTTATAATGTAGAAATCAAGTGCCATGTTGAGATACTGTAAGTGTACATACTTATCATATTCGTGCACCGGGTAACCTCTTTCTTTTTAAGCACGATGTCAAACTCCAATGTCTCACATCCGAGATGCTTCCTGTATGCGTCTCTTACTTTGTACATTGCCTCAACAACGGTACCATCAGTACAGCCCTTCCAAAAACCAAATAATGTTTCGAGTGATGGACAAACAACTTTAAGAATAATAGATCCTTCATTGTATTCTTTTATAACAGTGCCAGTCTTATCAAAGAAATAATCAGTGGGTGCTTCTCCATTCATTACACACTTATTGTGATCAGTTGATGTCATCGTCTTTTCCAATTGTTCAATGACAGATGGAGAAGCATTATAAGGCTTTACCTTTGCTACTGTTTCTGAAATGTAGATACAATTATTTAATTTAAGTACAGAACAAAGCAAAAACAAAAAATACCGTTTATTTAAGAAAAGGAAACGTTGGACAAACTATTATTTCGCTCTCGTTTTATTTATTTTGAATATCCAACCAAAATCTTTCAATCCGCTATAATATATTACCATAACTCCTAATGGCCTCCGCTGCCTCAACGTAGTCTGGCATTTCTACAGACTCATTCCGTGCTGAAAAGGAGAAAGAAAACACCGCTGAAATATCTACATGAAATATCTATTTAAAATGATAACGGCATAGATGGAATAATATCATCGGTATCTTTAAAAAGCTATTGTTGAATTGTGGTTAAACGTCATTTCCAGATATACTATGGGGCCACTACATTTAGTCATGAACAAATGAAGAAAACCAGTGTATGCCTTCTTGTTGATCACTGTATGTCAGTATACTAATAAACACTCATAAGAAGTATATTCGAAATATGCGGTACTTCAAATCAAATTTACAACCCTACTGAATAGATACAAGCAATAATAGCAACACAATAGTCATAGCTCAACTGACGATTATTTTAAATGTGAATAAGCAAAGTCTCAATAAAAGGAATAACATGTGTTAACATTGTAAATCAAGATCAGTATGTTCTTCCAAAGAGTCTGATAAAGATATTAACTGTTAATATAAACTTGCATGTGTATATGTGACCAGATGATAATTTTAGAGTTTTAGCCAATTCCTTTCTATTTTTTATCTTTGCCGGGTTTAGAGTCACGTGATGACTTTTATCAGGAAATAAACAGCGGAGCAGTCAGAATTATGTTAATGATGTTTATTCTGGTCCCATTTTTAAAAAATTAAACCCTTCTTGAAATACTCATTTTCATTTGTCTAGAGTTTTCCCTGCATTTGACATCACAGCTAGGTGCTCTTATTTTGTTGTTGTGTTGATATGACCTTGACCGAAAATCAAAGTAGTTGAGGTACTTAATAGTATTTTACTATTAGCAGAAGTGAAAGTGATAGTTTATTTAGATTTGACATTGACCAAAATACATAGATAGTAGTGTATCTTTATCAATAGGAGTAGTTAAATTGCAGTTGTATGTTATATATAAATAAGTAGCATAATAATTCAGTGATTTGAATTTAAATAATTATGAAATAGATTTTCTTTTTCAGCCTATTTCACATTTTTTTCAACTTTAAAAAGACAGTAAAAATTATTTACAGATTTATAGTGAGAACCAGAGGATATATTTTCAACACAAATAGATATTAGTCCTGATTGCTGAATAAATTTACTTAAGCTTTATAGAATAACAATAAATATAAATTCCAAGCATAATTTCAGTTATATCATAGATTATAACGGTAACCATAACGTGTCTAGGGTTTACAAATTAAAATGATTTGTCATTGTTTTTCAGCTTTGTCAGTAAGGTATATTGATTAATAACGGTAACATTTATGAAAACAAAGAATATTGTTTTCATACACATAGTTAAACCGAAAGTAGAACACTGATGTTTTGGATAATCAAATTCAAACATCAGCATTCACTTTATACATTCAAGTGGTATAAGAAAGTAACAGTTGAAATTAATCTCTGTGACTTTGTTATAGTAAAGTAGATCTACAGAAATAGTATACAGGATTTGAATATAGATTTAGTACAGGTTTATAACTGAAACACTAAAAAGGTAGCGGTGTGCTATTAAACAATTAATAAATGTACATGTATATATATATATATACAGGTTGTGTTTATAATTTGATGCCTAATTATAATAAATAAATAATATGTATATATATATATACAGACTGTGTTAACAAATTTGATACATTTTCATAATACAGATGCGGAGTGAATGTTGAGTGAATGTTGAATTACAAGAACAATAGACAATTATATTGAATGAAACTAATCAATTTAAATTTATACAGGGTATCAACAAAAGTGTAGATTAGAAAAGTAAATTAAAAGTGCAATAGAGAATTATAAAGTAGGATTCAACACATTTCCACAGTGCATGATCAGAAGGGTTATTTGACACAAGTGAAACAGGCACTTGAATATTGGTTATAAGTGCAGATTGTTGAAGTCATCTTGAAATAAATTGAAACATGAAGGAAAAAGAGGAAGGAAAATTGACAATGGCTACAGGAGGAATGACAAAGTGTGGTATAATGATAAAACACAAAGCAGGTATAAAGTTCTGTAGTTTTAATTACGTGATCTAAGCCTAAAAGTATCGTGAGCCGAAAGTCTGCCCACCCCAGAAAACGTGTCGTTTATATATCCACGTCTTCAAGGTGGAGCCTCTGTCTAGCCAGATTTGAGAGGACATCCCTCAACTGACAGCTAGTTGCCGTCGGGCACGTTAACTGTCCGTCT